>AWUE01015392.1:0-128415 GCA_001974825.2 Corchorus olitorius
ACAGCCCTCATCCGTCTCCCTAATTACTAAATCTTTTTAAATGTTCGGAGGGACAGCCCTCATCCGTCTCCCTAATTACTAAATCTTTTTAAATGTTCGGAGGGACAGCCCTCATCCGTCTCCCTAATTACTAAATCTTTTAAAATGTTCGGAGGGACAGCCCTCATCCGTCTCCCTAATTACTAAATCTTTTAAAATGTTCGGAGGGACAGCCCTCATCCGTCTCCCTAATTACTAAATCTTTTTAAATGTTCGGAGGGACAGCCCTCATCTGTCTCCCTAATTACTAAATCTTTTTAAATGTTCGGAGGGACAGCCCTCATCCGTCTCCCTAATTACTAAATCTTTTTAAATGTTCGGAGGGACAGCCCTCATCCGTCTCCCTAATTACTAAATCTTTTAAACTTTTTAAATTATAACAGGCACATAACATACTTGATAGATAGGAAGGTACTGGACAGACACGGACAGCGCTTGACAACATGAATGGTAAACGGCAGATAAATGGACTCCATACCCCATTCAAAGTAACAGCTCCCATTTCGAACATTCCACACTCTCCTCATTGCCACAAGAACTACCTGAGAAACAGAATAAAGAATAAGAGGAAGAAAGGAGAGGTGGAGGAGGGGGACTCATAACAAGAATATAAATTAACATTTTAAACGAGGCCAAGAAATCGAAATAACTATAAGTGTGACAAGTAGTTCACCTTCATCAACAGCACCAATAGAGAGACAACAGCAACGGACAAAACTGCAAGACTGTTGAGATTATCGGGTGCCATAGAGGTGACATAAAACCCGTCTCCACTTTTTGTTTATCTACTTAAAAGGGAAAGAGTCACTCACTTTGCAAGACTGTTGAGATTATCGGGTGCCTGAAAAGATTATCATGATTAAGAATTCTTGCGCCATACAAGCAAAAGGAAAGAAAACAGTTGCTGGCAGGATCTTATATATCCTTTAGAAGTATAATTCTTGATAAATATTGCAATCTTGCCTCTGCATACTCATTGAAGAGCAATTCAAGTTGTATGTGAATATAAGTTTCAGCTAAGTTTGTAAAATGCATCACTGAGAAAACAGGTTTTGTATCAAAATGCATCTTTCTATTCTACCAATACCAATAGTTGCTTCAGTTATGAAATTGCAAACTGCCATGTGAATGGGCCCTGTACAGATGAATTTAGTTATTAGCTATTTGAATTTCTCATTACAGCACAAGTCCTCAGCTGATATTTATTGGTTTAAATCCTAAGAGAAAAAACACAATAATTACAATAGTTGGTTTCTATCAACATGTTCATCATCATGCAAGAAATTCATGATTTGGAATCTAGTATGGCTAAGTACTTTGTGCATGGGTTGATTAAAGAACAGGTCACATTAACAGGGATGAAGTATCCATGATGAACAAAAGACTCCACCAACAATTAACTCCTTATTACATCTTCACCCACCCATACCCATCTACAGAGCTTTTGAATTTATATATACTTTTTTGCATTAAAACCACAAAACTTTTTAGACAAATCAGAATATGATACTGACCTTTAAACATGACAACAAGGGAGCTTCAACAGGTAGAACCAGCAATAGAGCTAATGTAATAGTTCTTCTCCCACTGATCCATGATCCACTCCTGTATAATAGCAACAATAAGTGCTCCAAATGGGATATGTCGATACGGATATTCAGCTGTGCTCCAAATGGGGTTACGTGGCGCACTCACCTTGAACCTTACCTCACACTCACCTTGAACCTTACCTCAGCGTAACCACATTCGAAGTACCATATCCATCAAATAAGAAGCTTCAAAGAAAATAGATAATAAACTTACCTCCAAGGCTCAGCTCCAAGAAAAAGATAACTGCAAAAGAAAAGAAACATAATGACACAACCACCAGAATTTCTGCTTTATTTTGTGATATGCTGTGCAAAAAAAGGAAAATCAACAACAGCAAGCAAATCTACGCAATGCAAACACAATAAACAACAAACAATCAACACAATCCATGGCAAACAAAATCACAGAGCATCCAGCATAATAAAAGAGCCCAGACAAATTTCAAAAAAAAAAAAAATCTGGCGGGTGCAGTGCTCTGATTTGAGAGGGCTTGGGGATGCTTAGGACAATCCAGACAGTGAAAATATAAAGGAGATCAAGGAAAGCTTCAGCTCCATGATTGCGGAATGCTTGAAGGAGAACAAGGAGAGCTTTGGTTCCATGATTGCCAAAGTGCTCCAAGTTTCTATTGGTTTTCAGCAAAGTTTTACCCTGCGCGAAATAAAAATTGTGTAAGATGACATGTTTCAGGTATGAACATGATACTGGCAGGAAAAAAAGGGGAAGGGAGAGAGAGAGAAGAGGAAAAAGTGCAGGGCATTATATAAGTGGAAATACTTCAGCGTATTAAATATTGAATTGTAGATATGAGCATATATGGAGTCTAATAAGTAAGAAAACTAAACATCAAAACCTGAACCTTATTCAACCAAACCAGTATCTTTCAGAAAAACTAAAAGCTTAGGCATATTACAAAATTGAAGATAAACAATAAAAAGGTTTTTCTATATTCAAGCAAACCAAGTAGAATACATAATTATGAGAACAAAAAACAAAGTTACCAAACTCACCAACATATAAAAAAAGATTCAGAGGTACTCAGGAAGCAAATTATCGAAAATAGGAAGGAAAGGATAAAGAAATATATTGAAAAGTCATATATATATATATATAGACACACACACACACACACACACACACATACACATATATATAGACAACTTATGACAGCCAAAAAAAAGACAACTTCTAGAAGACTTACCACATCTACAGAAGGTTTTGCCCCAGCCACAAAAATGATAACCAAAGCCTGCTCCAGAAGGGATGGATGCATTTACTCCTGGTATTTTCAGATGTGGAACGATGGCAGATGACCATATTTTCGAAGGCGCAAATTAAAAGTTAAATAAAATCAACTATACTGAAATTCAATGCAGCAAAACTATACTGAAACTCCATGCAAAAATAAACTACTACTTATTGATAGCAACTCCTGCATACCAAGAGCTTCTTGAATTCATGTTATAGAGAGCCTGGTTTCATCTTCTTCGGCTTAACCTGTACTCCAAACAAAACAATTTTAACTTAAAATAATGGGAAAATCTACTGCAAAATAAACATGTTTCCCAGAAACCAGTATATCCTTTTTTCATGTGCAAAATTTCCAATACATAGCTATCCCGTTATGCCCTAATCTAAACAACTCAGACTCACAGACTTAAGATGTTCAGATTCTTGTATATCAGTTTAAGATCAATTGACACACACCCTGGTGAAGTAGAACGCATAGCCTAGTGATATCCATGAAGAAATATCAGAAAAGTACCTCAAATTCTTTCCCTTGATAGATATCCGTGAGTTGTAAGCTTTGGCTTGGGCTGACATTTAAAGAATGCACCATGGAGAACCTACAAAACAGAGATCTCAGCATCATTAGCTAAAGAACAAGATAATATCATCATTTCAGATTGGAGTAACAAGATTAAAAGACACTTCCACGTTAGCTATAATTGAATTAAAGCAATATTCAAATATCTGAGAAACTAAGAAACCTGATGGTCAAAATCCATTTTCCCCATCTTTCACTCACCTTTTTCAATGTAAAGCCTGAATAGGAAGAGAGAGAACATAAGTAAATTCTTGAGTTCAAATCCACAATGTGACTTTTCATTAAAAGTTTAAAAGGCATATTGGCAGATGACTTAACAGGCATATGGAAGATCTACTCTAATAAAATTACATTCACCTGTCTGAATTTCTCAATCCGTGCTGCAGTGGAATCAGTAAGCTGAAAAGATATACTGTATAATCACATCTTATATTCTCTGTAGCTAATCCTTTATCCCCAACATTTGCTGGCAGCTCCTCAATCACTACATTGTAGAACCTCTGGATGTCAGCCAACATCCTGTCATCATCTCGTGATACACAATTGATTGCAGCACCTTTACGCCCCAATCTTCCACTTCGACCAATGTGGTGAAGATAATTCTCCGGTTGAGTAGGCAAAGCATAGTTAATAACCAAGGAGACTTGCTGGACATCAATGCCTCAAGCCATCAGCGGTGATTAGCACACAGAAGATCCTGAACAAAATTCACGCATGATGACATCCCTTGTGTTTTGGTCCATGTCTCCATGAGTGGCAGAAACTGTGTAATCACAGCTTCACAATTGGTAGGTAAGCCACTCAACTTTGCGCCTAGTTTTGACAAAGATCAGGCTCTGAGTGATGGCCTAAGTTCATACAGAACACTAAGTGTCTCCAGCTTCCACTCCTCCATATCAAATCAAAAATGACATAAAACCACTCGATACCTTCAAGGGTAAGCTCATCACGCTTTACAAGAATTCTAACAGGTTTTTCATAAATTTCCATGTAATCTCAAGAGCCTCAAGTGGCATTGTTGCAGAAAATACACCCACCTGTATTTTTCCAGGAAGTAGCTGGAATATATCATAAATCTGCAAAAGAAGTGTTAGGTTAATCAAACATGAAAGCATAGTAATTAATAACTTAACATCAAGTTGTAAGTAAAGGCCATTAAGAAGCAAATAGACTGACAAATATACATAGCTGAAGAAAGATACTGACCTGATCTTTAAAACCCAGAGAGCATTCATCTGCCTCATCCAGGACAAAGATCTTAATATAATCTGCCCAAAAGAGCCTGTTCGCGAAGCATGTCAAAAACACGACCAGAAGTACCAACAACCACATGGACACCAGCAGTAAAAATCCATTCATCTTCCCAAACACTGGTTCCACCGACAATTGCATGAACCTTTACACCCAAATCATGTTAACTCCAGAAAGACAGAACTCAAATGATACTGATCAAAAAGCTCAGCAAACAATGATCAAAGAAAACCAACCAAACAGAATCCTGAATTGTTGATCACATCGATAACCAAACCAGAGAGTATAAAAATAAAAGGCAAATCTAACCAAACATCAAAAAACAGATTATTATAGCTATGAATAAAAACTGGGAAGAGAGAGAGAGAGAGAGAGAGAGAGAGAGAGAGAGATAAAAAGCAATTTTGAAGAAAACCTATTTGGTTAAGTTGTTGATTGTCTAGAGTTTGAATTGGAACGAGGAAACTGAAAATTCTGATGAAAACTCTAAACCGAATCTCAAGAAAGAGACGTTCCTTCTTCAGACATGAACTGCAGTTTGAAAGTTTTAAAGCAGTGAAGTTGGTGAAAAATCGAAGAAACACACATGTTTATACGTAGGAGTGATTATGAAATTTAAATTATAGTTTTTTAAAAAAAAAATGTTTCCTAGTATATTAAGAGTCTGAAACAGTAAAATTGGATTAATATTCTGCAGAAAGGCAATGCACCACTTTCACACAAATAATGAAAAGGCTGCAGGAATAACCTCAGCAAGATCATCATCTATCAACTGCTCTGCCTTGGCAATTTGTTCAGCAGTACCCATGAGCTCTACAGGCCAAGCCACCGAATTGGAATCTGCATCCCTATCTCGTGGAACCTGATTCTTTGCCCCAGATTGTAGTCAAAGATGTTGAATGGTTTCTCCAGCTTTCTCGATTATGACACCAACCCTGATCTGTGGAATGTCAATCTTTTAGTTAGTACCTTAATATAGGCATAGCTGAGGGAGCAGAGTTTGATTTAGGCTTTACATCTGCATCATTAAAGTTGTTCATTACTTTCTGTAACAACATTCAAGAATAAGATCTAAACTGCTAGCATCTCTAGCAACAGGCCAACAAAAAGCACATTAATTTCAATAACTAAAAGCTTAGGCATATTACAAAATTGAAGATAAACAACACAAGGTTTTGCCATATTCAAGCAAACCATGTAGAATACATAATTTTAGAAAGTAAAAAACAAAGTCACCAAAATATAATATATATATATATACATATATATATATATAAAATAAGAAAATATTCAGAGTTATTCAGAAAGCATATTATTAAAAATAGGGAAGACTTACCTCATCTACAGGAGGTTTGCCCCAGCCACCAAAATGATAACCAAAGCCTGTTCCAGTCTTCCAGAAGGGATGGGTGCATTTAATCCTGGTATTTTCAAATGTGGCAAAATGGCAGACGACCATACCTCTGAAAGGGCAAATTGCAAGTTAATATAAAATCAACTATACCGGAACTCTATTCAAAAATAAACTACTAATAGTTAACCACAGTAACCTGCTTATTGATAAGCATGGTGGTGTAGCACCTTCTGCATACCAAGAGCTTCTTGAATTCATGTTATATAGTCTGGTTTCATCTTCTTTGGCTCAACCTGTACCCCCAAACAAACAATGTCAACTTAAGACGATGGGAAAATCTCCTGCAAAATATACATGTTTCTCTAAAACCCAGTATATCCTCTTATCATCTGCAAAATTTCCGATAGATAGTTATGCCATTTTGCCCCTATAATCTAAACAACTCAACTAACAGCCTTAAGATGTTCAGATTCTTGTACATCAATTTCAGATCAATTGACACATATCCCAATGAAGTATACGAGGTAGCCTAGTAATTTGAGGTCAAAGAAACAGAGCAGTCTTCAGTCTAATTAGCCCAGGCCTAATGATCTCATAAATCTTGGATTGGAGTACTACCATGCATATATCTGTTTGATATAGATGTTTAAGTATCTCAAACTCTTAACCGCATAATAGTATTATATTTATAAAATTAGAGAAGTTGATTATACGGGTAACAATCAAGCCATAGATATTTTTAGTGGCTTAATTAAAAGTTAAAACAATCTAGCTAAGATATCGAAAGATTACCAGTATGAGAAATACCTGACACCAGTGTATCACCCCTGCATGCCAACCCACCACTATCGCCCTCGCCCGCTAGGCTCAACACTCAGGCAAGAACCATACCTTCGAACTAATCCACCCCCCATGTTCAAACTGCCTGAGTACAAGCAAACTCCCTACCTAATTCGCTCCTTGGAAAGAAAAACACAGTTCCTTACCAACCATTCTCCACCGGCCATCCAAGTGACGAGTAAATGCGACTATCCTATAATACCAGCATGGGACCTCCCATCACGAACCAGCTTCTGTACATGAAAAATTAGAATTCATCAGTAACTCAGTGGTTTAAAAGCTTAACAAATCAGAAGTGAAAACTTTCAAAAGAAAGCACTCAGAAAATAAACTGCCCATTTCGAGGACAATCACATCAACCAACTAATTACAAAAATGAGGAAAGAGATCACCCAATACTACTCAAAACATGTCACCAACAAACCTGGTAGCCATATCACTAAACATGTAAGTATCATGACAAGGAAGAAAGGAGGAATCACACAGAAAACATAGTAATTATTTGAACAGCTTCCTAATGCAAATAAGAATATTTGACACATTCTGCAAGTGGGAAACATTTTTATGTAATCTGTCCCTTCAAACATTGCATTTACATTTTTCAAAACTGAAAATGACCAACCCAAACACAATCAAGGAATATTTGCAATATGCACATTGTTCAATTTCTTAATTATCCTCTAAGCTTCTTTATATGAATTCTAATGCCAGCAAAGACAATGAGTAAAGAGTAAAACATTTAGCTTATTGCCTTAGTCCATAATCCACACACAACAACCATATCAAGATACAGACAAATTCAATGATAATGACAGGAATACGATTAGAAGCACAGGGAATTATATAAGTGGTAATACTTTGTTTCTTCAGCATAATAAATAAATTTTTGGAAGATGAAAACGAAAAAGAGTTAAAATTTCCACTAACATTCTTTCTTTTTCTCATTTTCACTAACATTCTACCCTAAACGAAAAGATCTGGCATGTACCTTAACCTGAGAATTAAGAAGAATATATACAAAAATAATTCAGCATTTCTGTTTCTGAAAAGGCATTAACTATTGAAAAACAAACATAAGTTAAAATTCGAAATCGATTAAAAGAAGACGAAAAGGAATACAAGAAAGAGACTGAAGAGCACCAAGAGAGAAGGAGATGCGACCTTTTGGAAATTTTCGGGGGCGGCACCGGGGACGTGGAAGCATTGAGAGCCGTGGAACATCAGCAAGCGGAAGAGAATCGCCGAGATCGTGGTGGATTTGAGAATCCATAGAAGAAGAATTCCAAAGCCGAATCGTCAATTTAGGAAATGGTGTTGTTTTCTCAGTTGGGCAAAGGGTTTGGAGAAGGGGGAAAAATCGAACTCAGGCAGGAGAGGGGGAAAGAGAGAATGAGAGAAAGAGGGAGGTGTCAAAAATGAAACCGCTTTTTTTTTTTTTTTGTATTTTGGGTCAAATAACTTTTGGTTTGACTTTTTTTCTGTCAAATCTAATTGGGCTTCTAATTTTTTCAATTGGACTTTTGAATAGGTTTTCTAGAGCTTTGGGCTTGGGCTTTGTAAGACAACACTAATATTTTGAATTTCTGATGATCTTTCTTCCTCTTCTTTTTTCTTTTCTTTTTTTTTTTTGAAGAATGAATTTTTGATGATCTAATGTAAACCTTCAACAAAAATAATATTTTCAACGTAAACTTAGATCAGGATTCACTTTGATGATAAAAATTGTGTAGACAAATATTTTGAAATACCATAGGTCATGTAAAAATATTTCTAAATTTTATTCTTACTAAAGTACTTGGGGAAATTATAAAAAGTTCCTAATTAAAACAGAAAGGTCATTGTCTTTACTTATATCCAAGAAAATTTGAAGAAATGGATAAGAATGTCTTCGATATTGACCAATATATTGTTCCCTGTAAATGTAACCAAGTTGAGGATACCATATTACCATGCATGTCTCAAAGCAAAGTAAAGCCCCTAATTTGGATTAAATAATTAATGTGAATTTGTTTTATTCGATTCTTAATTTGACACATGGGATATTGTCTTTTCTCTTCGATGATGAGTATCTGAAAAAATACTACTCCTAATATTTGTCTCTAACTCCAACCAAGTATATCATATATTTCATTTTTGCATCATTTACAAAAATCTTTAAATTAAAATAAATTGTCTACGTCCAAGAGCTCTTTGCTGGACTGATATATATAAACTGATATATGTTTTTGCCTACTCAAGATCGAGCTCAACTCGAAAAGATCGAGCTCAACTCGATAGTAACTCAGCCGAATTCAAGTCTTTCTCAACTCGAGTATGAGTAGTTTGCAAGTAATGTAGAAAACAAATAGTTAGAAACGAGTAGTATTAAATTTTCTTTATTAGAAAACTAAGTTACAGTACAACGAGTAGTTGGGCTCTCTCCCATAAATAAAAACATAAAAAAGTGTCCTTTCTTCTAAGGTTCAACAGTCAGGCTACACAAATGACAGAATCACAGAAATCCTCCCGTCTCCTAACCCCATTTATAGAGTAGGCCATCTGAGGCCACTGAAAAGCTTTATAATAATCTAAATTAATCAATACATTATGCATGTAAAGACTCTAGTGTAAAGACGTCATTACTGTATATATCCTCCATAGATTAAACAGAGGTGCGCAATATGAACATCAAGGACACTCAAATTTAAGAGACAACTATCCAATTAAAGACAAAGGGACTGATCACCAATCAAAACTTTAAAAAAAACGTTACTATAAGTTAAAATCAACACATGCGATTTTCATATTCCCTATATGATCACATCAAGGAAGGAAAAAGTATGGCTAACAGGCTAAGGATAAAAAAAAACATTTAATCCAATGGTTAAACTGCATTAGGAAAGTGGTTATGAATCATAACTATCACCATGAAAACATGTTTGTTGTGTGTGTGTGTTTTGATAATAAATGTGTTATTTGAATGTCAGATAAATCCTCAACACTGAGTTCTGATCTAATGCAAGACAGGGGAAGGACAAGTTCTACTGACCAAAAACATAAATTGCCCAACTAAGTTCAGTCTTATGCAATTTTAAAACACAGTAATCCATCTGATCCAACTAAGCAATCTTTAAAGCTCCCTATACTCCAATTTAATTAGTAGTAATTAAAAAAGTAGCCTAAACTCAGTAGTAATGCCTATGACTCAACTCTTTGTTTTAATTGAAAACTTGATTAGGGGTTAAGAGAACGGGAGGAGACAACTAAACCACTACCCAGATTGTGTAGCCCGACCCGAATGCAGACCCGAAAACACAAGTGAACTAAATCCTAAACTGCAATTTATCACCTTTGCAAACTGGATTGTCCTTGACCAAAGCCTCGCGACCGATTGACTTAAAATCAACGCAACATCCATGTTCTTCAGGGTATCTGTGTTTTCCACAGAACAAGTTTCCACAGGGACAGTCAAAACCCGTTAATCCAACCCGCTTGTTGCAGGTATCGCACCTGTTCTTTGTGTTTGTCAAAACAGCAGCACCAGAATTATTACTATTAGTCGAACCAAAAGAAAAGCATGATGTATCAATATTATTAACACGAAAAGGATCATTAAACGTAAAGCAAAATTTGGGAGGTTCATCATTGGTCGCTGAGATCAAAGGATTCTGATCAACTGGGTTGCGGCGGTTTTGCAGCTCTGCTTTTAGGAAATCCTTGCAGCATTGGGAGCACAGATTATCGGTTTGGGGTGATCCATGAAAGCCGCACCCCTTGAGGCAGAGTTTTGGAACCATGCTTTCTTCTGAATCCATCGATCGTTTCTTTTTCCTTCGTTTGTCTTTCGATATTCGCCAATATTTGCTTCTCTTTCTCTCGTCTTAATCTCTTATTAACTTAAAAGGTCGCAGGATTTTACTTCAAAAAGAACTTCAATAAAAGTTGCAGGATTTACTCGGGACTGGGTTTTATATAGGAGAGGAATTCCTCCCTAAACAAGTAAACAACGCCGACTTAACTTTTTATTTTAAAAGGTCCTAATAAAACTCCCGGGCTGGGCTCCCGCACATATGTGGCCCAGCTATCTGAGCCCATCTATATTTTGGGCTGGTCTTAACTTTTTATTTAGCTTGTTTCACTACTTGAACTACTAAAGTTCGAGCTCAACTTGGTGACTGAGCCGAATTCGAGTTTTTCTCCAATCTGAATACAAGTAATCTCTCGTGCTTGCAGGATTTTACTCGGGACTGGGTTTTATATAAGAGAGGATTCATCCCTAACCCTAATCAACGCGACTTATTTTCGGGCTGGTTCATTGCAATTAGTAATGAACTTCGGCCTGCTGCACATATTTGGCCCAGTTCTCGGAGCCCATCTGTCTTTCGGCCTTTTTTTTTTTTCGTTCCTATTTTCTATTTTCTATTTCCTTTTTTTCTTATATATTAAATTAAATTAATTTATGTTTCAAACCGTTAAAACCACATAATGCATAACTGAAAGAAGCGAGTAACTATTAGTAATGCTCAATAAAGTTAGTCAAGCGAGGTTTGACCTACCAAATCCAAAACCAAGTGCTCTCAATTCTCAAATCTTTCTTTGAAAGAGGTAGAGGGAGAGCAGGTAAGCCTAACCTTTTCAAGCTGAGGAATGGTTGCAGTTCATAGGTTTGGTTTTGTAGCAAACTCTTCTACTCCACTTAGCACCAACAATATATAGGGAAAGACTGTACAAAACGAATGTGCAAGGACCATTGGAGCTATTCGGAATGGCGTTCCGGGAAGCCACAGAGCGTTATAACAGAAGGAAAATCAGGGAACCACCTTCCATTCCATTCCTTTGGGAAGAGAGGCCAGGAATAGCAAAGAAAGATTGGAAACCAGAGGTTTCTTCAGTTACTCCAACTTTACCTCCAACTCCAATCAAGCTTATAGCCTCAGTTCCCTTTAATTGGGAGGAAAAACCCGGTACACCATTGCCCAGCTACGCCCAGCCGGCAGATGTGCCAGTGCCCCCATCATCAATGCTCATCACCCTGCCTCCACCTCCAGTGTACTCTCCAGCCTATTTCAATGGCTGCCATGGCAATGATGATAGGGATGATGAATGGGAAAAACAACAAGTGATGTTTGAAATGGATCTCGAAGCGTTTGGTTTTGAAACAGATGATTCCTTTAGTTCAGCTCCATCCCTCCTAGCAAATTGCCTAGTAGCATCAACAGTCATCTCCACAGCTGTTCCAGCCCAGAAAACTTACCAGACAGACAGCAGTGATCATCTGGACACGCCTTCCTCCCCAGCTTCCGAAACTGATAGTACGAGCAGCTATGCAACTGGCACTTCAAGCCTTGTGGGGGCTTCTTTCCTGGAATGCCTGTTTCCGTTGCTTCCAACTAATTCTAATTTCCTTGAAAAGGCCAGGTACCCCAACCACCATGGATCTCAAGCTCAAAGTGATTTTGATTGTGAGAGTAATAACACTGTAGCCATAAGGAGGCCACAAACACTTGGAGAGCTGATAATGATGAGCAGGAGGATGAGTTTACAAAGGAAGGTCGTTCAAATGAGAGAACGGCATCTATCAATGGTAACTCTAAATCTTTCGCCCTGTTTCACCATTACTATTGCCTTATTAAGCTGGTATTGTGCTATAGAACAACAGGGAAGTAATTCTAGAACAAAATTGCTTTTTTATTCAAGGAAAAGAGCAAGAATTATGTATTTCAAATTATCTTTCATCTTTCCTTTTGTCCAAGAAACCAATATTATCACCTTTTAGCACTACCATAGAAACAAAAGGTTGAATTTCTAACTACTCACTATTTGCTCAGGATCTGATAATGACATTCTACTCTTGCCTGAATGAAACTATGACAGGAACTTCTTAAGGAAAGTGCTCCTGGATGCTGCATCTTTGGAACTGGCATCAAAATGATTGAAGGATTACAATGGAAGAAGCTCCAACCAAGACTCAAGCTCTCGTAGAAAGAGGCCCATTAGCTTTGCTGTATGTCATCATTCAGTCTTCTTTTAGAAAATTAGGATGTAATGATTTACAAGCCCAGAATGTTACCATGTTATCATTAAGCTGCACAACTCCAAGGGAGCCAAGTGTTTGTTGAAGATCCAACTTAGAAATTGAGCAAATCCCCCATCCACTTGTTTAGTCACGGAAGGAAAATTTATGACCAGAAATACTTCCAGTTGTCAATGCAATTATCTTGAATTTAAAAAATTATAGTATTTTCAACTTCATGATGTACAGGTTTCAGCAACTTTCCGGATCCGTTCCATAACTACGGGAATATCCTCCTCAGTTAAGGTAGTAAAACAAAACCTGAACCATCCTGGTTCTATGCAGTGGCAAGCTGAACCAGGAGTTACATTGACCTTAGCCACATTCAATAGCTTATCCCATAGCTCAAGTTCCCCTTTCTCACTGTAAGAAGGAATTAATTTGCTCATGTCAGCCCAACAATAAAAGCCAGCACTGCTCTCTGCACATCTAATACCTAACACTTTAAGACCAGCCACAAACAAATTATGCATATGTTGCATCCTCTTTCTATTGGTTTCAATGTATTCGTCAATGAATCTTGTATCTGTAAGCATTGAAACTAGTATCCTTTGGGTTGGAGAAGAAACGGAAGAAAACCTAGTTAACTTTCTAGCTGCAGCCAAAACATTCTCATTAAAAGAATAGATCGTTCCAACCCTAAATCCTGGAATAGAGAGGTCCTTTGATAGCCCATAAACTATATGAACCCTGTTTTTATCAAAATCATCTGAGTCAAGAACTTCAGCCATGCTGACAAACTCCTCGCTCCCATACATAGACCCTGCAAATACTTCATCTGATATGATATGGATGTTCTTCTCTCGAGCAAAGTCCAAAAGATCATAAAGCGTCTCCCTAGAAAGTAGATTGCCAACAGGATTTGCCGGGTTAGAAAGTAGAATTCCTCGAATTTTCGTTCCCCGTTTCCTAGTCTGGTTAAATGCCTGATCAAGTGCGGAGATGCTTAACGTAAAATTGTCAGTGCTGCGACAGTGGACGGGTATTAGCTCCACTCCCGGTCGCCATTTCACATCCCTGTCAAAACTGCAGAAAATTTTATAATTAAACTCATATTACCACTGTTCATTATTCCTTCCTTTCTCAGACTCTGTGTGTGTGTGTTTGAGTATTTCTAGTCATTTAAATCTTACCCAGGATAATAAGGTGCGGGAACAAGAAATGCATTCCCATGATCTGCCAAGCAAAAGCACAATGTCTCAATGGCAGGAGTTGTACCAGCAGTTAAGACCATCTGTGATGGTTCGAATGAAACAGCTCCTCTCATGATATGAGACATAAAACCTGCCATAGCCTGCAAATACAAATTACAAATTAACAGAAATAACACTAGACAGTCTATATGGCATTCCTAGGCCATTACTGTCTAATTCCTTATGTATAACATGATGATGCACAGAAATGCCTAAACTTAACAGCCAAAAGGATAAAGTACATGAGCATTTCTGGATATCTACCAACCATATGAACAAATGTGCAGAAAAGCAATGAAAGTTAGCTCCATTACACAATCTAATCAGCAGGAAATCATAAAAGCAATTATCAAGTTTTCAATCATGTGCCTCACCATTCCAAAAGAAAATTTTTAGAGATGAAGAGTATCTCATAATCAGAAGCTTTTTGGCGATATTAACTGGTTTAAAGAAGCTGTCCCAAACAAAGCACCCCTTATTTTTTATTAAGGCTTTTCTCAAAACATTATATAACGTACTGTAGTAAACCAATTAAAATTATTCTTTTTCATTATGATAACAATTTTATACCCCATTATGCATTCTAAACCCCATCCCCACAGTTGATATACAAAAAAAGTTCTCATAGATTGCTCATTATTTCCCAAGAACTATTAACTTGTGATCTGTAACTTTTCACCCACTGATGACAACAAAAACTTCAGCACCAAATATCAATATCGTCAATGATGAGTTCAGTTAGAAGATTCAAAATTACAATGAGATTATGTGTAACATAGAGCCATCAGTAATGGATTCAACATATCCAGAGATATCCAGAGATTGCAACATATATATTTATATATATGCTAATATCTACTGATTTACTGGACAATTACTTGTTACATGAACTTCTTATCCAGTTAAATAACAACCATTTAATAAAATCATTAATCCCCCAAAAAGAATAGTCATATAAATACAGACTAGCTTACCATTTTGAGTTCCATTGTTCCATCAAAAGGCTGGTAAGTTGCAATCCCGCTAATGCTCAAATCTGCACCCTCACCTCCCATTATCGAATCTCTCAAATTCTCCGACATCCATTTCTCAATTAAATCGAAAGACAACTGAGAAATGTTTTTTTATTAAAGAAAAAAGAAGAAGAAAATTAGACTCAAAGCAAACCACGCATTGGATTCATGTTTAAAAACAATGCTTACCCTATTCTCTGACAAGCCGAGCTGGATAATCCCATCCGGATTACTCATTCGGTCATAGGGATCCTCCGATGCCTTATCCCACCCTATATAATAGGGCGATTCGTTCGGTTTTGCAATGGGACTAGCCCGAGCAGATATCCGAACCGGTCCAATCGAGCCGCGCGACAACAGATTGGAGCGCGAAGAGGTTCTCGTCATCTCCGCCAGGTTCGAGGAGGACGTGGAGGGAGAAGGAGGATTGGAGCGAGAGTTCGACGAGCGGTTTCGTTTAAGATAGAGCTGGAGGAAGTAGAAGAGAGCGCATGGAATAAGAGAGCCGAAGATTAAGCCTCCTCTTCCTTGGACGACGCCTTGGAGAGGCACTATGAGGCGCATGGCGGTTGCTGCGGTGGGCTTTCGCGGTGGAAGTTCGGGTTGAGGGTTGGGGTTTGGGTTTGGGTTGGAGCGGGTCAGGGTCATGACCCGCCGGAGAGGAGAAGTTAGAGAAAGAGTGAAGGTGAGGGAAAGTGAAGTCAGTTGGCAAAGCGAGGGAGGGAATAAAAACAATATTGAAAAAATGAAAAAAGGAAATAATCTAGAGAAAATGGTCACGTGAGTTTAGAGCCGTTCGTGATGAAAAAGAGGAAGATGAGATTTTTTGCCCTTTTTTCTATTTGGTGGTTTAGATTAGAGTTTAGATCTTGACATCTTGCTGAGCTGGTCTGAGATTGCGATGATGTTAATTGCCAATTATTAGGCCATTATTTATAATTAATAATTAGGTTATCTCATTTTAAGGCAAGGGTACCTTTTAGGGAGAAATTATTAGATGGGCTGAGTCCATCACGTCATTCGTGGTCCCGACCAATAAGATTTTGACAAGTCAGATTTCTTCCTAAAATTTAGACACAATTTTAGCACCAGGTTTAACCCCTAGT
The DNA here is from genome assembly GCA_001974825.2 of Corchorus olitorius. Taxonomy (NCBI): domain Eukaryota; kingdom Viridiplantae; phylum Streptophyta; class Magnoliopsida; order Malvales; family Malvaceae; genus Corchorus; species Corchorus olitorius. The sequence goes on from AWUE01015392.1 coordinate 16,267, forward strand.
TTCACTAGATGAAATTTACATGATGAGTCCCTAAATTTAGGACATTAATTGGCTAGGATTTTAGAAATTATAGGAAAAACTCTGATTTGTCAAAATTTTATTGATCGGGACCACGGATGACGTGGTAAACCCGATCCACTTAATAATCTCTCCCTTTTAGGTATTTACCCATCTATTAGACTTTTAAATGTTGTTCTTTCATACGAGTAAACCTTCTAGTTATAAATCTTTTGCTCAAATATATTTATGATTATTTAAATTTCACACATCAATTATAATAATTACAAACTCATATACCCTATAAAATTTCATATCCTTTAATTCATTAAATTAAAAATATGATGACTAGTAACAATGACCAAATTTTATTTTCCATAAGCAAAGAAAATAAGTATTAGTGATTTTTTGCACCTAAACCTTTAACTCAATAGTAGGTGCATACTTTTTGAAACCATTAGGTCTTAAATTTAAATCTCACTGAATGTGAGTTTTGTGTCATCTTATGTGTGAATTTTGTGGATTTATTATCTTAATTAATTGATTCTCATTTGATGTTTGAACCTATAAAATCTCTTGACCATTAAGCCAAGAAGCAGAGGTCAATAAGCAGTGATGTAAGCTACGTAGTAATAAGGGGGGGGGGGGAAATGACTTTTTTTTTGGCAATAAATGACGTTTTTTTTTTCTTGAATCCTAAATTAGCATCTTCTTTGAGTACCTTTAAAGAAAGCATATATCCATATATAGAGTTAATTCACAAGTATTGTATAAGTCTATATTTAGGCACCCAGAGAAAAATGCAATTAACTATTTGAGAAAATATACTATGTAGGGACTTTTTTTATAATTACTATAATAATTTACAATATATATCAAATTATCATTCACACTTCTAAATTCAATGTCATGATCTGATGGATAGATATGATGGCGATTCATGATTAAAAAAACTTCCAATGTGCTAACTAAGAACAATATAAAGTTTTTGGCTTCCAGATTACAATAAGCAGACCAAATCTAGTAGTGAAGAGGTCAATAAAGAGAAATATAAGCAATCTTTGTCATTCTATTATGTTTCTTTCTCAATGATTTACAAATTTTTTTTCTTTTTTTTTTACAAAAGATGCTGATAAAATCAGCTAAATTATACCACGGACAGCAACACCATCAACATTCTGTCCAAGTAAAGGAAGCAGCTCTCGGGGTGGATCTACTAACACTACTGATCCATATAAACTATATTGACCAAAGTTTATCAAGAAATCTGCACACTAATTTCCCTCTTTATAAACATAAATAATCTCCCTAATGATTTACAAATATTAACAACAAAATAAATTAATATATAACTCAACATAAAAGTATGTAATTTAGCCTTTAATTTACTCCCTATCCCTAGCGACCAAGCAAGAGTCCTCGGACGTATCATCATTCCCATTGTTAGAAATGTATTGTTGAACTACCAAAATGGATGATTGCAAAGCGAAGTTAGATGATCCCAAAGTGTCTCCCAATGTTCCCAACTCAGGGCAGCAGCCCCAATCGGAAAGCCCTGAAGTTACAGGGCTCTCTTCTCCTTTCCTTCTTCCGATTACATACAAAGCAAACACATCGCCCATTGCTTTCAGCGCCGCCAGAGTTTCGTCGCCGCTATTCACAATCTTGTCCACAAAATTTATCCACACAATATTGTTCATCGATGTCTTCAACTTGAGTTCTTCTATGTAATCATCGTCAATCTGTTTTTCCCTGTCAACTTCATTGGGAATTTTGTTTTCTGGGTTCGATTTCATTGGATCTTTGGCGGGAAGAAATCTCGCCACTGTTAAATTCACCTGAACGTGTCCCGCCGCCATTTTCCAAGCGTAAGCTAAGGCTTCCCTATCGTCAGGTCCCCCTATAAACACCATTGCAATTTGTCCGGTGAACTTTGCTGAAATGTTTTGTGAATCGAACCGTTTCGACCCAATTCCTCGATCGATCAATACACCCACTGAACACGGTGCGTTAATGAATACGTTTTCGTTCACTTCGGTGAAATTAGGGTCCCCATCTCCGATTTTTCCATCTGGTTTCAGTTCCCTGTGAAATGGAAGAATGATGAGATTGACACATTTGTCCTCCGCAAGGCTACAAATGTCCATGTGCATGGTGGTGTAAGGGGAGACCACCGTCATTGTTTGGATCGTCATTCCATCGTAAACCTGCCCAAAATTTTCAAACGCGCTGACGATTTGGCTCGTCTCTGTTTTCGCACGGCTATTGTCGGGTCCGATACCCCTGTACTCGTCGTGGACGATGAGCATTCCGGTGGTGGCTCGTTCGGAGAGTTCCAAAAGATGAACGGCGACGACGGAGATCGGAGTTTGGTTAGGGGAATGAGAAAGGTCGAGGAGGCCAAGTGTACCCAGTAGATTACGCATCGAGTGGAGACATACAAGGACTTTCAACTCTGAGTTTGTTTCTAGTCTTTGAATTGTCCTGTTCTTGTGTTCGACGATTTGCCTCGCTGGCTTGTAAGTAAATGAGATGATGGGCTCTATCAAAGCCGACATTGCAAGTATTGCAAGAACCATTAATGGATACGATTGGTTGTTCAAAGCCTGCAAATAAAAGTAATCCATCTTGTTAAATATACGACTTATTGATATTTTGTTCATGGACTATAGCGTCAAGTATGTTTTGCCTTATAAACTTCATAAACTTCAAATCAGGACATTTTGTTCCATAAACTTTCAAATTCACGACATTTTACTCCTGAACTTCCCAAATTCAAAACATTTTACCGTATGATGGAGGTGGCAAATTATCCTGAATTTGAAAAAGTTCATAGGACAAAATATCTCAATTTTTTTTTTATAAAATTATCTCGATTTTAGTTTAAGGGACAAATTGTTCTTAGACCCATAATAATTCATGACGCAAAAAGGCTGATAAGCCTTAAATATACCCAAAAATCAGAATTCTAGCCATTGATTCTTGAAGTAATAGTAATCAAAATCAAATACCTTTATGTTTCGGCCTGTATTGATAACAATGAGTGCCAAGACACCTTTAGTGTTCATAAGCAATCCTAGAGCCAAACCTTCTTTAGGTGGCATTCTGTAAAATAGAGCAACAGTGAAAACACTCACAACCTTGGCTGCCCAAGACGCAACAATGACCATCAAAACCATCATCCAATGAGTCTTTTTTATCATAAATCTCGCATCGGTTCGAATTCCATTAGTTAAAAAGAAAAGAGGCATCAAAATCCCTGCAACGAAATCATCAAGTTTGTCTACAATTTTGCGTCTAACGATGTCTTCATTTGGCATAATAACTCCAAGCATGAAAGCACCCACAATGGAATGCGAGCCACAAGCATCAGTGATCAATCCGCAAAGCACAATCCCGGCCATGATAAACCAAACATGGGTGTCTGTAAATTTTTCATAGCCTTTTGAAGTATTTCTAATTAACCAGTCAACCAAGGGACGCACCGCAAATATGCAGAGGAGAATGAAACCGCCGGTAGAAAGCAGGGTGTGAATTTTTTTCTCATTGAAGAGTGATGTTGCAATTATAAGAAGAAACCAGGAGCCTAAATCGCTAAGAATGGATGCACCCGCCGCTATTTTCCCAATGTTGGAGCGGAGGAGTTTGAGGTCTACAAGAATTCGAACAAGATCAGGGAAATTTGTGGAGGTTAGAGCAACCGCCCAAAACATGGAACCCCTGCTATCAAACTCTACGGCATTGTCTATAGCGACGAAATACAAGCCAAAACCGACAAGAAGCGGGCAGAGGAATCCAGCCGTTGCAACCACAATAGCCTGAGTCCCAGAATTCATAATACGGGAAAAATCCATCTCTAATCCCACCAAGAACATGTAATAAACTAGTGCCCAGTTTGAAAATGTCTCCATCACCATTATTGTTTTGTAAGGGAAGAGATACTTTTTGGAGAACAAGGTTTCCCCAATTAAGGTTGGGCCAAAAATCAACCCACACTGCATATGAAATCAAATCATAATAATATTATGGTTGCTTAATTTCTTCTAATGTTAAATAATTCAATGCGAAAACAATTTAAAATTTTGTACTCACAATGATGTGGGCAACAATTCGAGGCTGGCGTAAAGGCCTGAGGATGAGTAGAAGAATTCGATCTACGAAAATGACGATGAAAAGTTGCGTAATCAAGAAAGGCAGAGATGTATTCTGGGCGCTTTCGCTTCGCCATAGAACAGAGTTTGCATTCGTGAGGTAACATGCTTGAACAACATCTTTTGTTTGAATTACTTCGTAATCTTCAGGAGCATTCATGTTTTTTTTTTTTTCTAAATTTATTTATGCCGAATTCAATCGATTGATCTTTACTTCTCTCGAATCTTCAAATTGAGGGTGAAAGTTGAGGAATCCAAATCGGAAGAGAAAATGAGAATAACTGAAGGAAAAAAATTCAAAAGGGAGGGAAAAAAAGTTACTGTTTTTGTGCTACCATTTAATGGACGGCTTGCCGCTATATTTGGTAAAATTTTGGTAGCTGTTTTCCTCCACTCACATTAGATAGTAAGTTATGTTTATGATCTCATTACAAAAACCAATAATTCAATTATTTTTAGGCCTAGCTTAGCCAATAAAAAATTTGATTGAGGCATGAGTAAGAATGGTAGCCGCTAATTTAGAGATACCTAAACTTGTAGGGCTTTATATGAAGTAAGGATGTTGTATACTTTTAGGGAGGGCAATGGGTGTGCGGATGCTTTGACAAAAATGGGTGTCAACTTTTTGTGTTGTAGCATGAGGGAGGCTTTGTTTGTTTCTTCTGATCCCCCTCCTCTATTGTTAACTTAATTCGCTGCGATGCAGCTGGTCTGTTGTACTTTAGAACTACTGGTTTTTCTTAATTAATGCAGCATCCTTTTATTACAAAAAAAAAGATACCCACACTTGTGAGTCTAATTATAAATTTATAAATCAACTATGCGAATCTTATATCCGAATCTCTTTAAAAATATAAATACTACTCCATCTAATAATCGAATATGATATTGCCTTGAATGCTTATTGTTATATGCTATGGTGTGAACGTAATGCAGGGATCTTCAAAAGGAAAATGCTCACTCTTGAACAATCTTTTCATTGTATTGATGATCTAATTAGATCTAGATTGAATGGTTTTAAGAGAGTAGCTAAAGATTCAGTGATTGTAATTCTTTGTAATAAATGGAAACTTAGCTTAGATTGGTAGGAGTTGCTTTTTTTAATTTTTTTGGGTTGTATTGTTAGTTGCTTTTGCAACTGAACTTTTTGTATAAGTTTTTGTAACAGTTCTCTTTCTTGCTACCGCATAAATGAATACATATTTATATAAAAAAATAATTGAATATGATAACGTGCATCTATTTCAGACCTTCAAAATGTGATACTTAATTTATGGTCAAAATTTTCAATTTGATAGAATCAAGATGTGATGTTTTAATTTCCTTTCAAATAAGTGCTTAGTGTGATTGTTAATCACGAAAGTATATGGACACATGACATAGGAAAATGAGTTGTATTTCTAATTGGCATCATTTAAATCGAAATTAAAACGTATAATCTTAATTTGAGCAAATTTAAAAGACTAAAGACTTAAATAAGGGCTTCAACTCTTCAAATAAGCTCAAATAAGGGTCTCAAAATACAATTTCAACAAATTAAAATACATATTTAGTAAATTATGACATTTTGTGCAATATGTTAGTTAATACTAGTGAGTGAGGTGTATATAAATTAAAAAGAACGGAAAAATTTTATATCATACTACGTTTATTGAATTTATTTGGATTAAAATACTTTGATTTTTAATTAATATGACAACATCATTTTTCTATCAAAATTGATGTGTAGGCATGATAAGCATTAGTTTTCATCTAAGGAGAAGTTAATTTGTAAAAATTTACTTCGTATGTTTTCTAATTTGTTGAAATTGTGTTTTTGGGCCCTTATTTGAGCTTATTTGCAAAGTTGGGGTCCTAAATTGAGATTACATCAAATTAAAAACTAGACCCTAAATCAACATTTTTGCAAATGTTAAATCCTTACTTAAACATTTAACGTCATAGATCATACTGAAAAAAAAGGTTAAAAAAACTCACCATAATTCTATATACACACTAGCACATCAATGTAGATTTGAATTTGAGGCAATTATAAAAGATTGGTTGACCATCAAACCAGCTAACTTGGACAACCTTGTCAAACAATTTCGTCAGATTTGTTGCTCCATTTACACTTTAGTCAGTAGTGTACTAAATTAACCTTGTCTTATGCTTTGAATTTCTGGGAGCGTGTTCATATCAATATCATTGGCAAAAAGCCAAAAGCCCAAACTTGGCTGTCCTCCAATTAAATTAATTGAGAAAAATTCAATATTGTAAGATCCGATAATCAACAACACAGTAAACCAAAAAGGGTATAATTGTAATATCATAATGAAATTAGCGTAAAAAACATTATCCACCGAATTAATTAGCAACGGATTTCCGCCCAGCGGACCCACCAATTCAAAAGTTGGAGCCTTCTATAAAAAGGGAGGGAAATTGCTAATTCCCTCTTTGCTTCTTCCCGTGTTTCATTTCATAGTCTTACTTTGGTAATGGTTTCAATTTCATTCACCTAACGAAATTGTCGCCGTTCACTTCGTTACACAAATTTGGATTATGCAAACAAAATTGTCCCTCTTTTTTCTTTTCATAGAAAACAAAATTAGGGTTTCACTTCAATCAATCAGTCTTTTGCTTCCTCCCACAATTTTAATTTTTTCCTCTTTTTAAGAGAGACAAAGAGGGGAAAAAAAACGCTATTCCCATGGAATTTTGAAACATTTGGAACTTTCTCTCTCAATTTCGGAGCAAGTTCGAGAGAGAAAGTGATTCCTTAGTTTTCACGATTTGATTTTTGTTGTTGTTGTTGTTGTTTGTCTTCTCTGTTTAACTTTCTGGAAAACAACAAAACAAATCAAATACATACGCTCCATTTGTTTAAAGGGAATATATTTTTTTTCAATATTAGACAAACAAGATATATCAGGGAAAAAAGAAAACCGGTGGATTTACAGAGAAATCGGTGAAAAATGGGTGATGAAATTGAAAGCGGTGAGAAAGCGGAGGAATTCTATTCCGTCGAAGAACCAAGTGAGGTAGAAGAGTGTTTTGATTTCACGTACGAGTTTGATGCACCCCAACGCTACGATTTCAATCGGGAAGAAACAGATTGGGAGGTTAAAGAAGCCGAGCTGTGGTTCGAATCAGTTGGAGGCTATCCACCTTCTCGTAAGCCTTTTTCTATGTTTTTTGATCAAATCGTTATGCAATGCAATGCAAAACTTTTTATGGTATGAGAATCTAATTGTGATTATATTCATTTCCAGCTTTTGTTCTTAAGTTAAAATGGAGATATGGGATTGATGGAAATGAAGAATTTGGCAATAGTTCAATTGATTGTGATGATAGAGGTATACATTCTTCCGTTCATCAATTTTTCCTTCTTTTTAAATTTTCTGATTAGAATCATATCTTTTTTAGTTTTGTTTATGGTTATTCATTTCTGGTTAGATTTTTTAAATGTGGAAAATTATTGTTCAATAAAAAATCAACCTATGGAATTATCAAAGCAAGGCACTGATGCTCTTTTGATTTTCAATTTCCCCCTTATAGCTTCTGGCCTAGAAGCATGCAGTTGCTCTAGTGAAGATAATAATCCTATGGCTACAACCAATTCTAAAACCAATTCTGGGGTCAAGTATTCTCCTTTTAGGAGTTCAACTTTGATGAACCCGACAGCAAGTTACTTGGCCAAGCAAAACCGATATTCTCGACCTGTTCATTGCCATCAGCTTGAAAGAAGGTGTTTTCTTCTTCAAAACTCTGTTTTAATTTAAATTTGGCCCAAATTCAATGTCTATGCTCTACTATAAAGACCCAACAAGTTAGAAATTTTATTTTGCCTCAATTTCACAGGTTTCAAAAGTTTTCAACCAAACTTGATGATAAGAGTACAACGAGTTCTTCTGTGCCTGAAGTCAATGCTACCAAAAGACAGAAGCTGGAAGTTGGTTACTTATGCAGGGTGAGCTTTATCATGTTGTTGGTAAATTATTAGACCTCGTTTTCCTTGTATTTTGCTTCAAGGAGTTATCTGATTTATTAACTTTATAGAACCAAACCAATCATTACTGAATATATCTAAGAACGTGTAAATTTACTTCCTAGAATTTTCCATCTGATGTTGAAAAGGAAATATTCGGACGGGTAAGGTTTAAAAGTTAGGGATTTCAGGAAGCAATGTCCCTTCATGAATATGTGATGGCCAACAGTGTTTTGTAACTTAAGCAGTTATTTCATATAGCTCAAAATGTGTTTGCTAAACTTTGGATTGTGGCTTTACAAGACATTCCATAATTCTTTCTAATATTTTTTGCAAGGTAGGTTGCTCACTTGACGCATCAAGCTGTTTTCATGCACAAGAAACCTAAGATGGTGAGAGTATTTATCCCTCAGTTTACTAGGCTAATACTGAACAATTAATTTTTTGTTGTTACAGTAATTCTGTAATAATAATTGTGTAAACATTATCAGCATTGACATTGTCAGTAAAGTTGTCTAAGAAAATTGAGTTTGTTGTCCAGGTCCAATCCCTTGATGGTAACTCAGTACATGCCAAGCCTAAAGTTACAGTACCAAGAGAACCAGAGCTACAAACAGCAATAAGGGCTGAAAGACGTAGGTAGTGTTGACTTCCTATCATTTGCCTCTGTTAGTTATCTTGAGATCAAATTATTCTGCTTTGCCTAAAAAGCTGAACGGGCATATGTTGCTAAATTTCAGGTCTAGAGTTACGGTAGAGTCGGATGAAAGTGCAACATCACGTGCTCATTCCTTTAAAGCACTCCCCTTAAATAGAAAAGTTAGTATTTTAATCGATTTTGGTTGGATCATAATCTTTGAGACAAGTTTCAAGTTTATTTTATGTTAAATGCATAATCTCTGGATTTCTGGGCTTGATAGATTTTTGACTCTCCATCATGGCCCCTTCCAAAGAAGAGCCTGCCTCAGCCTCCAGAGTTTCAAGTAATTGCCTGTAACTTCGGCAACTTGTTTGCCTCCTCTTATGAATGCCTTTCTTGTGATTGTCTGGATAACTTTATGACGCGTATTTTTTTTTCTCTTGCTTTTAGTTATTTCACCTGAGGACATCAGAGAGAGCCAGGCAGCATGCATGTAATAATGTAGGTTACAAAATTTTATCATATAACTCTCAATGTGGGTTATTAAAAATTATTATATAGCTCTCATATATGTTGTGTTCTTTCAAGTTTTAATCTTCTTCAGCTTCTGGCATCTATCATTGCCATTTTATTGTTAGAGCTAATAAATCTCCTCTTTGCAGGCAATGAGACTACCTAATTATGTTTCAACTTCAAGAAAAGAAAACGCAGGCCTCGGAAGGTAATAGGCTTTGCTTTTTGACTAAACATCAGTCACGTTCTGTTTTTGGAAGCTTTCAACTTTCAAATGCCCCCAGCACTTGCTATTCTTATTCTCTTCTGTTGTATAATCACTTGATTAATGGAAAATTCATGGTTATTCTCTTAATACACGTATTCTTAAAATTTTTAGTATATTATCCATTGAGATGACTTCAATTGCTTGCTGAAGTGTTTCTTTTTTCTTTTGTTTTTGTGCACAGCTTCAAGTCCGTTAATCCGTCAAAGGATGAGAAATGTGAAGCTCTAAACAAATTTAAATCTTCTAGTAAGAAGGTTCTGCAACTATCTTGGTTACTCAATTGTTAATTTGTTATAGATGTATAATCTTGAAAATAATTAATATGTTGAACCATTTTGTTGGGTCTCATCAGATTTCAAGTAAAGGAGAAACTGGTGTCTGCCAGAATATAAAGAAGGAAACATCCCCAACGGTAATATACCAGATCATTTCAGAGTACAATTATATGTTTTCATTTATTAATCAGATCACCTTTTTTTCTCTATCAACACCAATAGAGCTTTTATTTTCTCCAGGAATCCAAGATTTTAGCAGAGAGGAGACTTCCAAACGAACCACCAGAAGAATTATTAAACAAGGTATTTTACATGTTACTTTTAGGAGCTTTTTCAGGAGCCAGTCCACTACAATTAACCATCTAAAGAATGTTTCATAGTTCTTCCACCGTAACCATCCTTGGTATAATTGCTTAATTAGTACTTGGTTAACATTTCTCCACTCTCTTGCTTGATGTAATTTCCAGCTCTCCTTGTCATCTGAAGCCCATTTTGGTGAGAAATCTAGAGCAAAGTTGTCTCATTCAGAGGTTGGTTCCTTTAAACTTATGAATTTGAAACCTAAACATATTTATGCATTGTTCTCTTATTAATACAACTCCCATTTTGTATGATTAAGGGATTCAAAGAGAACGAGCGAGGTCTGCTCCCGCTGCAATGTCAGGTATTTTAGATGCATTTCATGGGCAACATTAGGACAGAGGACCCAATTAATATGATTATTATTATTTCTTTCCAATTTTCTCCATTGACCATGAATTCAAAACATCCAACTTGTAGATTATGAATGTGGCCAAAGGAAATTTGCAAAGGAATGGACGGATGGTATCAGCGTAGGAGTGACAGAAGTACTGAAAATGGGCATTTTGATGAGTAATTGTTAAGTACCAGGTCATTTATGTAGATGGTGGTCGTATTTGTCTTCTTGTGCTAAAAACATATAGAAACTATTGCAGCAGGCCAAATTTTGATGAGAAAAGTAGATACTCTGTTACTTATGAAAGGTAGCCATCTTATTATCCCCTTTGGGAACAATTATGTTAAGCTTGTCTTTCAAAATTTTGGTTGGCTTGTCTTGTTTGGCAACAAAAAGTTGCCCCAACATAGCAAATGTAACTGTCAAACCGTAATTTTTGTACATTATAAAAGCTGCAATGTTCTCAATGTTGTTCTCTCGGTTTGTCTAGATGTCAAATTGGGGCTAAACCTTAAAACTTGTCAAGTCATTTTCCTGGACCGTAATTCCAGGGAATCACTCATTATTGTGAATTTGCAGGCCAAAGACAAAATACAAAGGCTGGAACTTTTGTTGGTTATAATATGAACATGAAAACAGAAACAATACACACTAAACATGAGCATTTTCTAAGGTTTGACATGTAACAATCAACAAGTTAAGAGGGACTTTAGTAGTGGAAACATTTCAAGGCATTTTGCCCATATCATGCCAAATAGGATCCAAGCCTAATATGTAAGCTTACACTGTACTATTACATGAAGGAGTTTTTGAGACTTGAGGATAATTTACATAACAGAATTCCTACATATTTCTCAAATTGCTTGTGCAAAAAGTGTCCATAAATGATCATTTACCCCCCCCCCCCCCCCCCCAACCCCCCCCACCCCCCCACCTAATTTCATATATATATAACTGGATGAACCAAATTCAGAAACATCCAAAAGGAAAAACCCACATTGGTGGGACCTATGCTCATGTTCAAACCATTTGGAGAAAGTTAGCCCCTTCAAAACCAAAAACTGGGGATCTATTCATTACCTTCTGTAAGAAAACAAAGATGGAGTTTTAAAGGGTGTTCTTAGATATGACTTCTCGGAACCGAACAAACCACTGAGCATCGGATGAGTTAGACTCCTGCTGAACTTGCTGCTGCTGCTGCTGCTTGTCCAATTGCGATCTCTGCTGTCCTTTGTCAATGACAAATTGTGCATAGTCAATGGACTTGGGTGGCGCTGAACATAGTTTTTTTGCCGGGGGAGCTGGGAGTAGGGAGACCAGAACCCTGGAAACCTCATGCATGGTTGGTCGCTCAGAAGGGTGACGCTTTGTGCATAGCAAAGCAAGTTGGAAGGTCTTTCTGACATGGGCTAAATCCATGCATGTGACTGAGACTTCTGGATCAACAGCCTCCATTACAGTATTATCATCAGCCTTTGACAGTATCTGAACAACAATAAGCAAGAAAAATGTTAGACCAAGCAAAAATAACTTTCCTGATGTTTTAACAGTACCATCTACCATTTATGAAGCTAAGACATTGAACTTTCAAGTATGAAAACTAAATTTCAATTTCAGACCAGCTAAACAACAAACCAGGAACCAGCCACAACATTTATCAAGAAAAGAACCATCATCATAACAAGTCATCCGTCGAATAAAAGGTTAGTAAAACCAACATACACACATCCAAAATTATATAGATCAGCTCAATTGGTCTCACTCGGATTAACTAACTGGATAGAGCATTGTAAAGCAGAAATTAATCATCATATCTAAAGGGGTAATGACAATAAACTTAGCCCTAGACAAACTTTAGAAATGCTTTTAAGCATCTACTAACAGATAATTGACTTCAGTAATAAATAACACGCACCAGTTGATGCAAGTTTGACTCATTGTCCACAGCCTTTTTCCCTGTCAGAAGCTCTAGAAGAACAATGCCAAAGCTATAAACATCTGATTTTTCATTAAGTCGAGAGGTGCGGGCATATTCCGGATCAATATAGCCAATGGTTCCCAAAACATAAGTAGAGGCATGTGTTTTTGTTGTTGGTATGCATTTGGCAATCCCAAAATCAGATAGATGAGCCTCAAAATTCTCATCAAGAAGAATATTTGAGGATTTGACATCCCTGTGAATAATTCGGGGGTTGCAATCATGGTGAAGATATGCAAGCCCCTGAGCTGCTCCAACGGCAATCTTCAACCGTGTTTCCCAGTCAAGTTTTACCTTCTTTGATGGCCCTGTTGCATTTTAATTAACATGAGTCAATATTTGCTAAACAGAAAGAAAAAGTCAAATTATTATTAATTAAAATAATAATACTACTAATAATAAAAGCTGCAACAAACACTGATATTGAAACTAAGCTTCAAAAATGAAAATTCCACTACGTAATATCAATAATGGGGTAGTTGAAAGGAAACTAAGGCATGCCATGCCAACTAACCATGCAAAAGATCCCAAAGAGAACCATTCTCCATATAGTCATAGAACAGAAGGTTCCCAAATGGAGATAATGAGTAGCCATGCAAGCTCACAATGTTCCTATGTCTGATGCTGCCAATGGTTTCAAGTTCAGTCTCAAACTCCCTCAAGTTGTGTGGGCACTGATTGTAGAGTCGCTTAATTGCAATTGGTCGGGAACTTTTCAAGGTACATTTGTAAACTGTGCTAGAAGCACCATACCCTATGATATACTTATCACTTAAATTCTCTGTGAATCTCATTATATCATCAAAGGTATGAATAGCCATATCCATGTGGAGAACTACCAGCTTCGGAGGACCTGAGAACAAAGAAGAAAAACTTCAGATATGAAAAAAAAAAAAGAAAGAAGAAGAAGAAGAAGAAGAAGAAAGGATCATGTTGGACGATGTTCAAGAAAAACATGCCTTCTACAGTTTTCACAGGACCCTTCATCATTTGCTGCTGTTGGTTAGACTTATAAATTGCGACGATTATCATAGCTACCAATGTGATGAAGCCCAAAGTCATACAAACAACTGCAGCCCTTGAGAAAACTGTTTCGAGAGTGGGATCAGGAAACTGAATGAGACAATGTTCCAACAGAACCCAATGACATTTCAATTACAAAACACAAAATCAGACGAAGTTTGGGTTGATACCTCTAGACTTTGGAAGAGAGGGGCCACATATCGATCCCAGCCAATGGCCACATAGCAATGGATTTCCAATGAAGCTGACAGCCATATTTACATCAATGTTGGAGACAATTTGAGTATCCACAAAACACGGGTAAAAAGAATATAATTGCATACCTGTCTGATGAAAATCTGGTAAAGTTTCTGATGGGAGGTATGATACCAGATAGGTTGTTATAGGAGACATTCCTGTGCATAGTTTAGACATTCAAAAACAGGTTTGGGTTTTGTGTACAGATGAAGGTTAAAGTGAAGCATTGACAAACTTACAAATTAGCAAGGCTGAAACAATTAGTTAGCTGCTCTGGGATTTCACCTTGCAGCTTGTTGTTGTTAAGTATCCTGCATAAAATCGCATGACAACAATATAGCTTCACAACATATTATACCAAGCATAATAATATTAATTAAACATAAATGAATTATTAACTCACAGTGAAACAATATTTTGCAACTGCCCCAATTCTATAGGAATGTTGCCAGAGAGACTATTGAAAGAGAGATCACTACAAAGGAAAATATAGATGTTAATGAGCTGCAACAAGCAATTATTGACCAATTCCCTGAGGTCACAAAGATAAGCTTACATGGTTTGTACACTTCTGAGATTTCCAAACTCAGCAGGTAGAGACCCATTAAGTTGGTTTCTGCTCAAATTCCTGAAAGTTGAAACTATGCTAAGATACCATGCCAGTGATCAAAATAAAATGGATGTAAGAAATAAATCATAATGAACTCACAAGGTAAGAAGATGTTCTAGATCACCAAGGGAAGCTGGAACAGGCCCTGAAAATTTATTGGAAGATAGATCCCTGGAAATACACCGGTAACAAAGACATGACAGTTTAGAAGATCAAGAATTCAAGACCCAGCCTGCTGTTGTAGAGGGGGGTGGGGGTTGAAGATTGAAGTAACTCTAAAGGATGACTTACAATGTATCAAGATTGATGATATGGCCAAGTTCAATGGGTATCTGGCCTTTGAAATCATTTTTGGATAGATTTCTGGACACCAACACAAGCATAACATACTGCATTACTTCATCTGTTAATTGCTAATGAATAAATACTTGGAAACCACCAAATTAGAAGCTTACAGATAAGTTAAGCTCTCTAGATCTCGGAAACCCAATGGAATAGACCCACTAAGATGATTACCATGCACATTGCTGAAAGGAATTCAACCAACCCAACTTAGTATGATATCACATCTAAAGAACATAAACATTCAGATGTTCAATTCAATTGATATCTTACAACTGATTCAGGGCTGTGCAGGAGCTGATATTATGTGGAATGGGTCCTCCCAAGTTGTTATTGGCGAGATTCCTGAGAAGATAGTGAAAAATTGAATGGAATACTGCATTGAGATTTGAAATGAGAATATATGCAGTGCATGTATAGAAACTTACAATTCGAACAACTGCTCCAGTTTTCCAAGTTCAGCAGGGATTGTACCAACAAGTTGATTGTCATTTAATTGTCTGCAAAAACAGTTAACATAGTGATACACCCCAAAAACATATTTGATTAGTAATACTGCATATACAGGGTATAATCGCCAAATATCTCAAGGGTCAATAACTCACAAGTAGCTAAGCTTTGACATATTGCCCAGCTCTGGTGGAATTGGACCAGTAAGCTTATTTCCATGGAGGTACCTGCCTCGGCAATCAAATAAGTGTAAGGAACACAAAAGTAAGCATTATCAGTTATCACATTGTGGTTTATAGGTAAAAGAAACTCACAGTTTTCCAGTGTAGGATAAATTGCCAAGTATTGATGGAATAGGTCCAACTAGCTCATTTTCACTCAAGTCCCTGGAAATAAGACAAAATTAGACCAAGAATGTGCTGCCTAAGATAAACATATCTAAAATAGAAGCCATCAGGAAAAGTAACTTTATTCAGATTTTAGAATATGGAATACTTACAATACAGCAAGGGCCTGCATTAAACCAATCACCTCCGGAATTTTCCCTGTAAGCCTATTTCCTTGAAGTGACCTATCATCGGTAAGGCTATTAATTAGGCAAGGATAAATTATGAACATTCCAACCTGATTATGATAGCTTCAACCATTCATTCTACCACCAATTTGCAAGAAAACCAATAACAAACTTGTAAAAGGTATAAAAATTAACTTACAAAGTTGCAACTTGTAAGAAACCAATATTGTAAGGTATCTCCCCTGTAATCTGATTATAGGAGATGTCCCTGAAATGCCAGCCAACATACGTTTTAAAATGAAAAGACAGTCCATGACATTGCAAAAAACAACTCATATCATTGGAGGCAAGCAACTTACAGGATTTCAAAGCTGGTACAGTTACCAATGCTGTCTGGTATTACACCAGTCAAATTGTTTCCTCTGACATCACTGAAGACAGTATTTAAAATCATTTGCATCAAATAAGCTATTTTAAGGTGTACAAAAATGGAAAAGAAAAAGAAACCGAGAACTCCATCAGAATAACTTACAAATACCACAGGCCAGTCAATTGACACATGTCAGGTGAGAGAGTTCCTGTCAACATATTGCCCCGCAATCCACTGTAAAACATGTGAATCACATGAAGATAAGCAAGACCTCAAATGAACCCTTAATTTCCAATTGTAAGGATATAAATTAAACTATGGCTGATGGTCACACAACATTTATTTAAAACACAGTAATTGAATAATGAAATTGCTGTTGGTTTTAACCATATTTTAGAGGTTTCAGTATCTATGAAAAAGGAACAGAGCCAATAATTTGATGTTAAGACAGCTACAATGTTGACATTAGCACTTACAGATACTGCAAGACTTCATTCCAATAAATTAGCCTGGGTATCTCCCCTGTAAGCTTGTTTCTTGCAAGATCACTGGAAAGGGGGAAAATTACAAAATCCAAAAGTTAGAGCAATCTTTTAAAAAGTGCAAATCTAGTAAGATTATGATATAGAGTGATGGCATAAGATAATGAGAATCAACTCACAGAGTTTTCAGGTTAGGAATCTGAGTTAATGTTGAAGGAATAGGGCCTGTTAGCTGATTGTTCTTCAAATTCCTGAATAAAGAGATTTAACTTAGTCTTCTTGCAACAAATAACAGCCAAAGCCCAAATAAGTTAATCGAAATTAGATGTCAACAAGGAACTTACAAGAATTCAAGCTGCTTGAGCTTAGATATGGAGAAAGGTATGTCCCCATACAGCACATTGTCAGATAAGTCCCTGCATTATGCAGAAGAAAGAAATAAGGACACACAAAAACCCAGGAAGATATAAGCAAATACGCTACTGAACCATAGTCCACTGAGGAATTACAGGTGAACAAGCGAACCACAATTTCCAATCTCATCCGGTATTTGTCCAGTCAATTTGTTTCCCTCCAAGTCTCTGCGATGTATGAAAAAAAACACAACTCCCATAAGATTATCAGCAAGCTAGGTTAACGCCCAAAACTGAATAGTCAACGAGAGAAGACATACATAGACTGCAGGTTCTTAAAGTCACCAATGGCTGGTGAAATTTCCCCTCCAAGAGCCAAATTTGACAAGTTCCTTGAATCAACAATCCAGAAAGAATCACAAAAGGATCCCATTATCCAAATCCAAACACTTAGTACTATGAACAAAAATCAAATAGAGGAGAAACTCACAGGGAAACCACAGAAAGACGGTCATTGTCACAAAAGACACCACGCCAAGAACAAAAATCAGCATTGTGCACATCATCCCAGTCAAGCAGTACATTTGCCACATTGCTAAATGACGCCTTTATCATCATCAACGCCTTTCCTGAAACCACCATTAACCTTCCATTATTTTCTTTAAGCAAGTAGTGGAGCACAACAGTTTCAGTGGCGTATATACATATATACATTAATAATCAAAGTCACAGCTTCCTTTGTAATAGGCAAATAGATGGCTAAAAAGTAAAAACTACAATATCTCCTTCGCCAAAGGGATTTCATTCGACTACAGCTAAGTAAGAGCCGCATCCATTTTCCGATTTAATACTTCCAAAGTATCGGGAGTTACTTCCGAGCAATCAAATAGTGTCGGGAAAGGGACTTTTAGGGCGATTTCTCAGCGTTTGAGCACCAAACGGAAAAAGGGTGGGTTGATTTAGAAGGTTTTGGAGATAACATTCACCAAACGCTACAGTTCGAACCATTTCCTACAATGGTCTAAAAACTCAACCAACACAGTAAAAGGATTTCCTGAAAAGGAAATCATTAACCCCAAAAGATACAGTTCTCAAGCACATTGTAGCTTCCAGAAATGGAAAACCAAGCACCAAAAGGAAAAAGGAAAAGCAAAGCAAAAGCTCCAAAGCCTAATTCAGTAACTTAACTAAACCACCCAGAGAGAAAAGGGTACCTTCATCATTGAGTGAAGAAGCAACAGGACAAAGAAGAAGAAACACCATCACCATTACAAAAACCCCATAAAGCTCCTTCCTTTTCTTCCTCTTTTCATCCCCTTCCTCCATTCTCATTTCACCCCCAGAGACAAAAACCAGAACAACACAACGAAAACAAAACCCAGAGGAACAAAAAAGAAAACCTTGGTGTTTTAAGACCAAAGAAGACAAAGAAAAAAGCTTAAAAGCTTGGGTTCATTGCACAGACAGAGATAGAAGAGGATAGACAGGCGTTTAGCGTGAACTGCAAGGAAAACTTGAAAATTGAAACAGAGATGTTATGAAGAGAGAGAAAAACAGAGTACACAAACTTAAACACAAACACACACTCTCTCTCTTACTCTCTACGGACAGACTGTGAAAGGCAGAGAAAATACAGCAACAAACTATCAAAGGACATTGTAAACGGCGGTGAAGGGACGTTTAGAGACTTCACTCAGAAAAAAATATGAACTTTATTTACAAAAAAATTATTTGATTTGATAATAATGATAAAGTTTTCATTTTTATTTTTATCTTAAAGATTTGATTGAGAAATATATTAAGACAGCGGCCGTCATTCGTACTACCGTTTCCCAAAGTGGTTGGATTTTTTTGACAGCTATGTCCTCTCTCCCTTTCTTCTTCATCCGACTGAGCGCGTGACACATACCTCACGCCGTTAACGGCGATGTTTGTGAAGCACGCGACGGTGAAGGAGAGTGAAGAAGAGGGGTGTCGTACGAGCAGGGAGTAGGGGTGGGGCGTGCTTAAATGCTTTTGACAGTGATAAGGGAACCAACACCATTTGGTATTTGGGTTTTCAAAAGGATCCTCCTTGCTATTTCCAACCCCTACTTTTTGCTATTTCCCCGCCTTTTTTTCTATGCATTTTTAAATTTTTTTTTTCCCTTTTCCTCTGTTTTTTTTTTCTTGAATTCATGCCGGAGGTCTCTACTCGTCCAAGAAAAAACCCAGAATTAGGCAAACATTTTCAGAACTTGTTGGGAAGCCATGAGTCTCTGACGTTATTTCCCAGTTTAGTTCTTACGTTAACCAAAAGACAATAATGTGGAGTCATTAAGGTAATCAAAATCTCTGTTCTTATCTAAAATTTGCCTGTGTAATCTCAAAATCTCAATCCTACAAATACAAAACTATGTTAATTAAATCCATTTTTTGAACATAATAAAAGCTGACCTTATTAATACCCTTGGCTTTGAAATTTGAATGAAGCTTTTTGGACTGAAAAAGCATGCATATGATGTTTAAAAATCCCTTAACTTATTCTGAAACTGTAATAAATACCGAAATATTAAATCGACCATTATGAGTAGAATTATTTTGTTGGATAGTAGTATTATTATTAGTGGTATTAATTGTATGTACAGTTTTAATTTATGGTTCAAGCTTAAAGAGCTAAAAAAGCAAACTTTATTTACCCAAAGCTTTTAGGGGGAGGTACTTCAAAGGGTCAAAGATTCAAGTACCCTTTCTCATACAACTTTTCATAATGGAAAATGAAAATACAATAATTATGAACCCATAATTTAGTTACTCCATTATTTTTAAGAACCATAATAATTTAGGGTACTCAGTACTCACAATGGTCCTCCTAAAGTCTAACCATTTCGTCAACCATAGAGTATTTTTCATGTAATTAGTACTAAAATCATTATCATGATATCATCCATGCAAACATTATATACGTGCCCACACTATAAAAATACAATTTTTTTAAGAAATTAATTAAATACTTAGGTAAAAAGAGACTTGTTTGATTATTTTAATATTGTGGGTTAATGGTAGAGGATTAAATTAAAGAGAGCAGGATTCGGTCACTTTCCTGCAGGTTCAGAGCAAACAGATAAACAGTGTTAGGGCAATAAACAACTTGGTTCGTTTAAAGCTGCTTATGCTCCTTCCTTTTGCTACCACCTTACACCCCTACCATTCTACTAACATTTATTATTAATCTTTATTTTTTGTTTAAATAACATTTTTTTAATCTTTTTCTTACAGTTGATCTAATTAAAATTTTTGGATTATTTGGATTAGAGATTTTTTTTTTGTAATTGTGTTTTTTATTTTCTTTTTGGGATTGGGACCTTCACCTCACCTTCTAGTCGTAAATAAAAATGGTGGGAAACCCAAGATATATCCCCAGCCGTCTGATCCTGTTTTGTTGGTTTCCAACGCCCAAATCCTGCTTTTAGGAGATTTTTGTCGCTTTGAGTCTTGACTTGGATAAGCATCATAAGAATGAAAGATTTGCTATTTTGTTTTTCTCATAAGTATATAAATAAAATTACAAAATTTTATTTATAATACTAAATGGAATGGTTTATAGTATTTCGAAGCAAAGCATGCAAATAGCAAAAACGTAGGGGAGTAGCTATAATTCAGATTAATTAGGCCTTAAAATTGAAGAAAGGAAAGGGTTTCAGTATTCACTGTTTGGGGGGGTCATTGTGTTTTGACAGTGAAGTTTTGAGGCAGCCGAGGCTTTTAGGCCAGGCCACCACCACCATCACATCAAAAAGAAACAACATTACACGTGGCGGAATCATAGAGCAGCTAGTAATGTAGTATGAGGTCCAGAGAGTGACAGCTGAGCTATGTAATATTGGTGCAGTGGTAGGGTGAGGCTGCTGAGCCGTGACTGAGGGGGCGTGGGCCGGCCGAATGAAGAAAAAAGGTGGGAAGCAACCGGCGGTATATACGCCGTCAACTGTATTGCCGGCGTGACAAACTCTTGTGTGGGGCCTTAATTACCCTTTGGCCTTTGGACACACAGACTCAAAAAGGAAAAAAGGGTATTTAATATTGGGTCTCAAAAAGTTGGGATTGATGTGATTTTTGGCTCTCTGCTCAGCTTAATTAATCTTCTTTTTCTCTTTTTGTGTCTGTTGTTTAACTGTTGTAATTTAACGAGGAGAAGCCCTTTTTGCTTTTTGCATTGGTTGGGCCTTGTTGTTGGTTAAGCAAGACTTGGTTTGGAACTTTGGCCGTGTATTCTTTAACGGCTTGATAGGACGGAAATTTTTATGCTAATGCCCTTAACTAAAGCATAAATGATGATGACTTGGAGACTTTGAGTTACTTGTTAAAGTTTAAGAGTTTTTTTTAAAACTCATACTTAGATTTCTTATCAGTAACCGTTTCATTATCGTTTAATTGTTTCATCACTGTTTTTAGCCAAAATAAAACTTAAGTGTAAACTCCGTTTCAATCGCTGTTCTAATAATCTCATTTATATAATACCTAATCTAATCTATACAGTGTAATCTCATCTGTACAATTACTAAACAATGTCAGTTGCACCACTATCACACCGTTCTACTAAATACACCCTTAGAGAAGAGTTGCTTAGCTGTTGTAATGTGTACGATCCAATTTATCCGAATAAGACTAATCATATTGTTAATACAAGTGCATTAATCTTTCTTACTTTATTAATAATAATGCAGTTATAGGAATAGGATACTTGTGGTTAAAAAAAAAAGTTCCAATTATTTTGTCTTAACTTTGTTTTCATTTTCTTTTCTTTTCTTTTCTTTTCTAATGATCCCTGGCCCTGGTTAAAAGCTTGGTTGGACGCTGGTAATCATTGAACCAGATTCTATTTTCTCCCTTCCTTTCCAACATAAATGCGCCACGTGGATTTATAAATTTCTTTTTCTTCTAATTTTCTTTTTTACAAAGTGGGCTAATTCATCAAGAATTTCATTATAGATTTCAAGTTCCAACAAGTAAATTCACAAAGTAGTGAAATTCGCTCTTTTCTTTTCCAAATCAGGTCCCATGCATAGCTCTTTCTTCTTTTCTTTTCTTTTTTCTTCTTTCCCTTTTCTTTTTAATAATAATAAAATGTAGTATGTGATAATTCATTTTATCTCTTCAATTAGTGATGAGATTCAAATTTTGAAATTTTTAATCATTATTATTAGGTAAAAAAATACAACAATTAATAAATCTAGAAATGAAGTATTTTTGTGGAAGGGTAACTGGGTAAGCAAATATGCAGATGCAGTGCAAGCTACAGCTCATAAATCATAGTCATGTAGTATTTGTGCTACAGTCTTTAAAAGGTTTTGTGGGGAAAATCTTAGTAGAAGATAAAATTGTGGATATGAAAGGGAAAGAAATTAAAGAGAGAGAGAGAGGGTCAAGTAGTCAAATGGTCAAACCAGAAGACTGAAACCAGAGTCCAGTCTGTCCAGAAAACAAAAGAAATTGTAGGGTGGTGGAACCTTAATTTCACTTACCTTAGTCCTTATTAGTTAGGGTAGATAACTAAACTAACTAGATACTATCATAATTATTTACGTCAATAAACAAATAAAGTAACAAAAATAATGGAAGAGAAGGGGTGGGGGGAATGGGGCCGGGGGCCCAAGATTTTAAGAAGGATTGAATATACACATCATAGGACTCGTGATGCCATTGTTGGGTGACCATTTACTTTTGTACACGCTCCATTTTTGGACACAAGTGAGCCTTTAGGTTTCCTCCATTATTAACAACTTCTATTCTAATAAATCAAATCAACCATTATTGTTCCCTTATAAAACAAAGCTCAGACCAAATTATAGAGATTAATTGACCCAATATTGTATGCTTTGGCATTCAAATTCCCATTCAGTTTTTGCAATTAATTCTTTCCTTTTTAAGTAAACACTAAACATCCAAGAACTTCAAGAGATATTGAAGAAGCAACCTACTACAATTAAACATCTTGTTTGGTTACACTTACACACCTCATTAAAGAATTAGCTCCTTGCTTAACTTTTGAATAAAATGACAATTATCACTTCCACTAGAACAGAGGGAAAACCATACCCAAAATCCCCATCTTTAAGCCCACTAGAATTCCCATGGAGATAACTCATTATCAGAGCTTATTGAATTTGGGTTACATTTTTTCCATCTTTTGTCTCTTTAATCTCAACTTTCCAATTTAAAGCTCTTTTTAAGTCCTTTAAGTTGAAAGTACAGACTCCTAAGAGTCCTATCATCCAATGATAGTATGGAAATTGAAGCCTTTTTTTTTTTCAATAGAAATTGAAGCCATTGTTGAACAAATGCGCTTCAGCTTTTTAGGTCTTTGTAAATCCAGGCTTTGAACAGCCTAGTCAAGGCCCAACTCCAGAAGGATCATTTGGATATTGGAATAAAAGCAAATTTTGTCACCTGGAATAGAAAAGATTAGAATTCTTGAGGGAGTACAATTTTTTTACTTCAAGATTGAGGAACTGGACATGAAGCTGAGTGCCTGAGTTCACTTTGATTAATCTATTTCCCAGGCCATACCAATATCTATAAAATAACTATAGCGCAAACACAACCCGATTAATAGTGTCTCAATGTTTCAGTTTTTAGTAGCAGGATGAGTTCAATAAACATTTCCAACAAAGTGATAATGTAATTTCTAGATTACAGTTGCTAATAAATAATCTAAAAATGTAGGGGTATGAATCATGTGAGGGACGGAAGTCTCAATGTTCAAGTCAACAAGTAACAACCATCCCTACCTCCCTCATCACAGCAAAAATAAAAAGATAAAAAGAAAAAGCAAACCTCTTAAAACATCTCATAGGAAGTCATTCCTGCTCAATGCTCATTCATGCCCATAGCCTATGACACTGGATCAGCATTGTGCCATCCCTTTGCGCAAGGTGGAATAGTCATGAACTCATCGAATTCCTTTACATGTATATCACAGCACTTCCACTGCAAAGAGATCAAGAGATGATAATGTATAAAATGGTGGTAAAAAGTAAAAGGATATAAGCCACAGCAATATTTGAACTAAATTATCAATAAAAATCTATCCTAACGAAAGTGAGAGCATACCCCTCTCATTCGGTCATGAAAAACTGCAGGCCCAGGATGGTAACTGCAGGCAGTCTCATGGTTATCTTTTTCTTTGAAAACTTTACCACATCCCTTATTTTTGCAAGTCCGAGGCTCGTTTATGTCAATTTTCTTCTTAGGCGGAGCAGGAGCCTGAATATCTGTACTGCTCTCAGCTGGTGCAGCTTTAGAATTCAGTTCTTTGGGCTGAGAACCTACATAGTATAATATGTTATAGCTCAGCAGCTTGTATAACTGTAACTGTATAGCAACATACTTAAACAAAATAGATAATTTCCTCTAATACAACAAAGAATTAATGACTTTGACTTCCAAGATATCAGAATATCAGACACTCATCACTTGGCACTTGAACACCGTAACCTCAAATGGTTAAACCTGAACAAAATGGCCCCGTCAAAGTTCTGAATTTCATGGAAACCAAACATTAACCATATTCAGGTTTCTTCAAGAAACCAGTGTTAGGACTCCAGACTACAATAGTTTCCTTTACAACAACTATTATGTTGCTCTAGACACACAAAATTTGGAATATTGGACCACACAAGATGGAAAAAAAAAATCAAGATATTTTATTTCAATAGGTGAGCAAATAAGCTGCGTCTCTATTGAAACAAAACGGCATGTACTCATTCCACAAATATAAGGAAAGATGATACACTGGCGATTATCTTTTACCCCACCTTGACTCATGATTGCATTAGGTAACCTATAAATAATATCTTCAGCAGTTTCTCACTAAGACCATAAGATTTAATTGTGCCCTATCCATGCAAAACGAGTACCTCAATAAGTAACTTTTTATTGCTTAATATGGTACTTAGACATGAACTACTTATAGTTTAAATTCCTTGAGTAACAGAAAGCTATTGATAATACCATGATCAGAGCAAAAGAAACCCTGTCGACACCTAGAGCAAGATTCTTTATCTGTTCCGCTAGTGGCAATTGTAGAGGTAGGAATAGGAGTTGGATTCCGTCTAGCAGCAGCAGGCTTAGCCAACACTGGTTTCTCAGTTGTATGCTTACCTGTCTTGCATCTGCATTAAAATTAAAAGCTATAAAAAAAGTCATATTGACAAGAGACAAAAAGAAAAATACTTAAAACTCGTCAAGCAGTTGACTTACTTTTCCATCGAGGATACACAACAAAGGCAGCATGAACATAGGTAAATAATTCAAGTCCAAATGTCACGAAGAGAGTCACTTACCCTGGAATTTCTAGGAATAAACTGAAATCGTGACTTCTTTTTTTGCAACAACTCCACTCTTTCATTCCATCATGAAATATAGGCTGAAAAAAAAAGTTTTAGATTCACATTATAAGCTGAAAATAATGATGCAAAGAAAATTTTGAAAAGAATATCATACTATTTAGTTTCACAGTGATTACTTACACCCTGATTGCCCAAATGATCCACGCATCAAAGCCAAGCCAAGCCAACATGCAACATAATGAACAAATCAGCATGAAGCACAAGACATAATAACATTCCAAACTATAGATAAATTAATTTGATACGAGCTACAAGGTGATTATTATTTATGATTAGCAACTGCATTCAGAGCAAATTATGTTGAAAAGGGACAAACAAAAGTAGAAAGCTAACACTCATAGTAAAAAAACTGATTCTAGTATGATTAGAACAATAATTTAGTATTAAAATTGAGAGCAAAAGAGGAAAAAGTTTACAGTCAAATCTTACAAAACATGTAGCATAGCTACAATTTCTAAACTGCAAGAGCGAGGGGTCGTGGAAACTTGTACAGGCTCTAATGGAACTAAAATCCGCATGATTGTCATCACAAAAGGCGAACCTAGGGTTAATTGTAGCTTTGTACTCAAGGCTATAAGTTCGATCAGTGAAAATTGATAATGTAGCTATTAGAAACTATGCAAATATACGATATCGCAATAAGAAAACTGATGAAATTATTGCATTCAATAATAAATATGGCTACACAAAGAGATTTAATAATAGATTCTGATTCTAATTTCCGATTTTGAGTGTTTGAATTAAATAGCAATAAATACATAAAAAGAAGCTATCTAAAGTTATAACTTATAAAAGAATATAAGAAGAGATTTAGAATTGGTAAAGGAAGAAGCATACCGAATCGTGGTAAGTGCAGGAACCTTCCGGATTATCGTCGTCGGTAAAGGTAGCGTTGCAGCCGATTCGCTGGCAAAGAAGCTTAGCCGGTTGCTCTGCCATTTTCGCTCTGAAGATTTCTGTCTTTTATCTTCTTCTTTCTTCAAATTACAACTCGGTGGACTAACGGGACCGTCGAGGAAGTTGAGGTCCGAGAGGATCACGATTTCTTGAGTTTCTACTCGGAAACTTTTTTTTTTCACTTTTGAATTTTGATTCTCTGCTGCCAAGGTAGGGACTCTCCGGACTCCGGCTGTAATTTTTATTCTCCTTTATAATTAAAAAAAAAGGCCACGTGGACACATCCTACCGGTTTATGAATAATATCAACGGCTGTAGGCCTTTTTCCTTTTTAAAGAATCATTTTTGGTTCATTTTGTTAATTATTTTTAATTAATAAAGCCTAAAGGGCATATTAATTTGTAAGAAAGCGGAAAGCCGCCATAACTAGAAGACTCTCTTCCCAGAAAGTCAACAATTGACTATAAAATTATGGGAAATTTTATTCATTCAAGTTCAACACATCAGTAATAGTGGAGTATAAAATCCATGGACCATGGCTCTTTAAGTCTTACATAAAGTGTTCGCAGAAATGGGCATTCTTCTACTGTAAATTATGATGCAAGAATTCTGTCAAACAATCTTGCAACAGTAATTTTGGTATAGGATTACAAGTTGATACACGAACTAGAATGAACTCGTGAATGCTGCTCGGATTACAAAATCATATATACATTATACAAAGAATAATAAAGAATACTATATATCAATGTACAACTTTCAGCTGACTTTTGTAATAGGGCTTTTCGGTTGTGGTTGAGGAGACGTCGCAAATGGAGTAACGGGAGCCAAAAATCAGTGTCTACAACTTTCAATGGAACTGACATCGTATATCGTGTAATCTGAAACCCCAAGAATGATATTTGGAGTGCTGTTAAACTCTAATACTTGTAGATGACTAAGCTCTAAATTGGAAAGGGTCACAATACTCTGTTACGTGGTTCAATGATGGGAACTTTTTCCTGCAAAACATGAGAAATAGAATGAATCTATATACCCTTCATTTTCGATTAGTTGAATATTTTAGTCTTGTGTAAGATAATTTGTAAACCAACTAATCATATACAACAACCAACTGCTCAAGTTTCAACATTTGACAGTCATGCCATGTTACTTCCAGTAAATATTGACCAAAGGCTTCATTTTTGCTATGATCTAATTTTGATTTCAAGCCGAAAACAACTGATAGGCCTCACAAATTTAAATCTACTCAAGTCCACTTTATTGTTCTCCTAATATGGGTTCTAGCATGAAAAGTTTAGTGTCCAGAGTTGATGGGCATAGCTTTCGTTCCAATTTATAATGGATGTATCTAAAGGGACCATCTTTGTATGCACAAGAGAATACCTCATTCGGTGAGCTGCTCTCTGAAGGAAACCAGCGCAAAAGGACACCCAAGTTCATAACATAAGGTATCAATTTGAACATAAGAGGAGTTGTTACCTGCAGAACCATGATTTTACTATCATTATTATTGCAGCTAGTAGCCAAGAAAGGGGATGGAGGAATGCATAATATTAGTAGAAAGGTCCAAAATGTAGTTTTCAGATCAGAAAAACTTACCAGACTAAGTGCTGTTGTTCCAAGAAGAAGAAGATACATCTTTCCCTTCAGTATCAGCCAAATTCAAGTCAATTAGTTGCAACAGAACAATTGTAATGATAAATAAGAACAATCCAAGGATATGCAAGGAGATCAATCATCAAAAAAGAAGAAAAGCTTTATTTGAAATGCAAAGACAAAAAAAATGTGTGATAAGAAATATAGGTACCTCAATAAGGTGAAGATTTGAGGCACGACTTAGAAGAACAAAAGCAAATTCTCCAATTTGAGCAAGCATCACTCCAACCTATATCACATGCATAAATTGTTAAGGGTTCACAAATTTAAATAAATAAATAACAAGATATTCTTTGCATAGAGGAGCGAGCAAACAAACTTACATGGAAAGATGTCCTGATATTATATCCAAAAGCCTTAGCGACCACAACAGCAACAGCTGTCTTAACAACTATAACTAGAATAACAGCTGCGAATAATATATCCACGTGATTCCACAGAAAATGTACATGAATGAGCATCCCAATACCAGAAAGGAAGAGAGCTGCGAATAGATTGCGTATTGGTTCCACCTATCAATATCACACCCAGAAAAGGTATTAATTTAAACATTCTTATGAAACTGGAACATGACTCATTAGCCTATTTCAGATTCGATCTCATATTGACTGCATGGTTCATTAAATGTCTATAAACACATGAATCACTAAAGTAAATTTAAAAGATGATGAAGTAGGAACATTGACTCAAAAAACAATAGACCATGTACTCATACAGATGTTCACTCATGTCCCATAGAAAATGGCAAAATGCATGATGCAAAACAGACTAAATAAAAAAAATAAAAAATAAAGAAAAATAAAAGATTAATGACACAGGTAAGGTACCTATCAATAGCCTGTAATTACCTGGTCTAAAGTATGTTGTGCAAAGTCGGTAGTAGATATCATAACTCCAGCTACAAATGAACCCAACTCAAGGCTGAGACCCAACTTATCACTGCACTGTGAAGATTTAGAAGTTCAAGAGCATTAAAAATTGGATGAGGAAATTTCACATGCAGCGATACAACATCATAATCATGGCAAGAAAGAACACTTACCCAAGCAGACAATAAGCAGAAAGCTACAGCTGCAAGCTGATAAAGTTCATTTGTCTGGGACACAAATTAAATTAACATGTTAAAAACTATTTTGAGAGCATTAAAGAAAGCAAGAGTGTATCACAAACTTACTTGAGATGATATCTGCATCATCAACTTAAGGAAGCGAGGAACAAACGACCAAGACAAAAAGGATGCAACAGTGAGATACATCGATAGTAACAGCATCCTGAAGTTTATCAAGGGTAAGGGTTAGATTCCAGTGATACCATTTACATAAATCAACAACCAACAACAGAATAAAAGCTACTTTGAGAAAGAAGGTAGAGCAAAGGAAGTATCTGAATAAGAAAAATAGGATAGGTGGAAAAACCAAAATACATACAACTTTCCCATTGAAATCATTCCATGTAGTAGGCCACTGTTACCACCCAATACTGGGAGCAAAGCAAATAACAAACCAACAGCACAGTCCTGCAATGCCAGATGTAAGGGAATGAATGGATATGCAGAAATAAAATCAAGTTTCTGAACCCAAAATGAAATCAAATTGTTGATAGGTCATCATTACTCTCTAACCTGAAAAATTAAAGTCCCGATAGTAACTTGACCATGAATAGAATTAGTGCTATTCCGTTCTACTAAAAATTTCACAACCTGACAAAAAGGAAAAAGTATGGTAGTTATTAGATGCATCAAATAGCAACAAACAATCAAAGAAAGATGCAAGCAGTGTAGAATTGTATAGAAAATTACAACTGCAGTTGAAGACATTGAGAGAAAGGAGCCAACAAATACACCCTCAGACAATTTTGCTCCACATAACTGCAAGATAGACAAATCAAAATTTAGCATCACCTTATAGCTATACCAATTGGACATATAGCCAAAGTACTTGAAGCACCTTACCACTGCAATTATGCCACACAAGCACATAAATATCAGAATTTGAAGAAGTCCTCCAAAAACAGCAACTGGCCCCACAACTTTTAACTGCAGCATAGATTGATTGAAACAGCTTTCTTATTACAAGATACATAAATTTCTATGCAAGCTACAGCATGTGAAGCATAAGATTTTTCAAAATCCATTATCCTACCTTTGCCAAAGAAAACTCTAGCCCGAGAGCAAAAAGAAGGAAGACAACACCAAATTGTGCTACAGTTTCCACCTATAAGAGAGAGAGAGAACAAACAGTTCACCACTGATCAAAAATTTTCAGCAAAAGGCACCGAAGAATGAATTTAAGATCATATGTTCAGCAAAATATAAATCAAAAGGAAAAAAAGAACAATTTTTGCGGATAGAAACTTAGAATACAAGCAACAGAAATTTATCAACAAAGAAAAAATGGTAAACATCTTTGACAGGTGGCTTGTAAAAAGGAGGCTATCTCAATAAACAGTAGTGTAAGGTCAAACACTGAGGCATGTGATATTCTGGTTTTAAGAAACAACAATATCAAGCTAATAGTAGCACATACCTGTACCATTTCGCTAATGAATTTCAAACCCCCTGGTCCAATAAGTGAACCCGCAAGAATATACCCCACAATAACCTGTCAGACATTTACGTTTAGGAAAAGTAAAGAAATGTCAATTCTGTAATTGTAACTTCTGTGAGATAGCTGCATATCAATCTCAAGATAAAGATAATAATTCAATGCAAAGTGAAATAAATGCTAATTGTAGAGATACAAACCGGTTGGCCCAAACATGAGAAGATAATACCACCAATGGCAGCAGAGACTATGACAACCACCAAATCTGAAATCAATCTGCACAGGTGGAAAAAAAGTATATATATTACAGCATCTTTTTATTGGAAAATTAAACAATTTATCAAAGCATAAATCTCAAGTAATAAAATAATATGTTAATTCAAAAGCCAATGGCAAACTATTACAATAGTCAAGCCAAGGATGGTTTCCAAAAATTATCCATCCCAACACTAGCAAATTGTAAAAATATGAAAATCAAAGATTAAATCATGATAATGTGAGAATGAAGGTAATGTTGATGCTAACCTCAAATCAACTTGGAGCACTGGATACTTGGATTTTTTATTTGACATTACGAACACGTTATCCTAACATAAAGTACAAAGGAAAATTAAAAGGGACCAAATTAAAGACAAAAACAACCTGCAAAAAGGTGTGTTATGAATCCACCTAAACACATACGAGAAAAAAACTAACATATTGCTAACCTTTTTGTCAATCAAGGTTGTTGTCTCATCTGAATCTTCATTTTCCAGGGAAAAAACATCTTGAATCTGGAATGATCGTGTGCCACTACAGAAAATTTTAATCATGAGGTAAAAACTTTCAATTCATGGAAATTAAAAGTGAAGATATTCTCAAATTTAATAATGTTTATTGCTCCAAAAAGAAATGCATTCACATACTTTGTCTCTTGTGTATCATTTTTCTTTTTCTCGTGAGAGGAAATCTTAACAACAGTCTCCAGTGTAGCCTGGAAAACATATGAAGAAGTATCTTTAAGACAGACAACAGAAATGAACAAGTACATGGAAAGCACATTAATTTCTTGCGAGCAAATGTAACAGAGGGCATACTAACTCAAACACAAATTTCCCTCAATAATTATAGAAACCCCAAAAACTAGCTCATAGTCATTAATTAACAAGTATATGGGTATCAAAACCTAACAGATGACCCAAGATCCCTTACAATATTGTGTTATATATTCCTTTATATTTAGAGGCACACAACATGAAGAAAAAGAATATAGCAAACTAGAGCTCAACAAGAAGTAAAAGGGGGAGGGGGCAACAATATATACACGTAGAAGAAACTACAGAGGAAACATTACAGTCCAGTTCCCTTTGTATCAATGGAAACGGATTTCACTGCAATGGGCTTCAAAGAAGAACCAAACCTACTTGCTGATCAGCTACACTATTATTGAAACTGCTTGCATCAGATCCTAACACGATTGAAAAAAAAATGGTAAACAGAAGATCAGCTAGAAAGCATTAAAAAGAACCAATCCAATTAATCAATAACTGCAAATCTTCCATCACAAAGAGAAGTATAGGACATAAGAGAAAGATGCAAAAACGAACTTGTTTGTAAGTCTAAGCTACAAAAATAGGATAGCAATGAGAGTGTATGACGATATTATCAGGCTTTATTGACCTAAGATTCTTCTTTCATCATTGTTCACCATGAATTTAAATTTAAAATAAAAAATAAAAATAAGTCTTATTGCTTTGTGTTTTTGGTTTAAGCGTTTTATTTATAGTTTAATAGTATTTAAACTTCAAGCTTAGCCTACATTTTCTATTGAAAATTACAAAACCTACATGCATAAATATCAGGATCGAACAGTTTCGTTTTTCTTTTTCCTTTCTCTGAGTTTCTCTCGGCATATTCAAGCAATTAAACGAATTATAACCAAAAAAAAAAATGAAGCACAAAAGCTAACCTTCAGGCTGTTCGTTTTCAGAGAACTCTTTCTCAAGAACGCGATCGAACATTTGAGCTATACTCCCTTCGCCGGAACCCGACGCCGACGTATTGACAAGGGTACCGTAAAACCTTTCCCTGATTTCATCATCAGATCTCGCCGATACGCATAGCCTCACGTATAAAAGTAAAAGCAACAAATGATAAATGCATCCAACCACTCCGCGTCTCCCGGAGAAAATCGTCATTGATTCTCGTCTTTCCCTTTTCCTTGTCCTTTCTTTCAAAGATTTTTCAAACAAAATTTGCAGAGAAAAGTGGAAAACAGACCAAAAAAAGAAGCAAGACGGAATGTGATTAGAGAGAGAGTGATAAATTCGAAATCTGAATCGAAGAGAGCGAGAGGGAGAGGGAGGTCTATAGACGTTCTTAGGTTGGGGTTCGTTAATTGGGATTTAGCTGTCCAGGCGGGATCATATTTGTGACGGACATGAAGACGGTAGCAGGTCGCGTAAAATTCAAGAAATTGCTTCTTCTTTTTTTCTTGAATAAATAAATCGATAAAAAAAATATGGTAGTAGTTTTAATTTTTTGTTATTATAAGAGAAATAAAAAAAAATAAGAGAAATAAGGATGGCCAAAAAATTTATAAGGGAAATAAGATTGAAGTATCAAATATCGTTTTGCTATCATTTTCAGGATGGTTGAAAATTTTTTAATTGATTGTCAATTTATAGTTCATGATTGATGTAAATGACTAATGTTTCCATTGTTAAAATAAATATATAATAATCTTTCAAAAAAAAATAAATACATGATAAGAAAATTCTTAAAGTTTATATATAAATTAAAATGTAATTAATTAAGTGATAAGAGTGCGTAACTTTTAAATGATGTCTTGAATTCAAGTATTGTAATTTTAGAAAATAAGTTTTATAATTTACATTGGAAATATTACAATTAAAGAGGAACGGGAAAGGAGGGCAAGGATTCGAATCCATGTCCCCAAACGAACTTTTGAGGCCTTGACCACTAGACCAAAGCTTCAAATTCAGCTTTATAGTTTTTCAAAGCATAATTTGACATGATTCGACTCTATATTAATCAAGATCTAATATAATTATATCAAATATGATTTGTAAAAAAAATATTAATGCCGGTACTTGTTAGATTAAATTGTCATCTTTATTATAATTAAAGTGTAATTAAAATGAGGACCGAATATAATAATTAAATTAGAAATAGAAGAACAATGTGATATATCACATAAATTAGTTGAGAAATGAAGAAGAGGAGGGAAATTATATTGATTAGTTGGGAAAGGATGAAGGGCATGAATCTATCCATATGATTTTTCTTTTTGGTGAAATATCCATATGATTATTCATTATCACAAAAATGATTAAAATCAATATTAGAATAGAATTCTTAAAAGAAAAAAAAAGGCTAGAATTATAAGTTATTTTGCTAAATGATCTAAAAATTAAATAAAAAACGTTTCGTGACGGCATATTCTTCACAAGTCTTGTTGATCTAAATTGCATAGCATGTTAATTATGGATGGCGTGTTACATCGTTAGGTATGGTGCCATTTTTTTCTTCTCATCAATCATCATTATTAGTCCATGCCTCCATGGGCACTTGTCCGCACGCGTTGAATAATGCAGAATCGACAGGACTCAGGAGCTTAACCTCCCATTTCCTAGGAAATATGTATTATTTTTTTGAAAATATTGATTTTATTATTTTAGTGCCAGCCCCAGCCCCAATTTTTTTTAATCAAAATCTTTCAACTAAGCCACCTCAAGGTGACAAGGTCTTTCCGTGGGCTAATTTTTTGAATGATATATATGGATCGTTAAAGCCAGGCCCTTTTTTGGGCTCAAGTACCAATTTCCCTCGCCACTCATTATGTTTTATCGAGCCAGCCTCATACATTTTTTTTTTTTGCAAAGGCCTCATTGGCCCATTGTCTTCTTAAACAAATTCCCATCTTCCCTTTTTTTTTTTTTACACCATTTTTTTTTCACCATTTTTTTTTCACCAAAGAAAGAATTCTCTTAGTAGCCGTCATCATGCTTATTGTCCCCTACTCCCTCTTAAATTCCGGAAATTTCATGGCCAGGGACACACCTGTGGACAACGATGGAACGTGCCAAGAATGAATCTTAATATAGGATGGAGACAAGTAAGAGTAGGGGCGTATGTATGTTAATTTGAGGGTGGTATGTGCCCATCCTCAATCCTCAATGTATAAAATTTTATATAGTGCCCACCCTAATTGAAAAATTCATCAAAATGACTTTAAATTATAGCTAAGTAGCGCTTTTTTAATTTAAAAACCATAAACAAAAGACCTACAACTGAAACCTAATTAAAGTTAATCATGTTTAAGACATGTTGGCCTACTATATGGATATAAAACTCTCCCAATAATGATTTTCCATTTTCCTGGATCTGCCACTGAGTAAGAAACTATGTGAAAAAAAAAAACATTGCATCTACTCAAACTCAAAGTCTAAACCTATTTAAAGACTCCCACTCTCCGAATCTCATACACTTGTGCTTATAGGAAACCTTACACTCGCTTCCTACTACACACAAGAGCATCTTTCTTTTTCTTGTATGGTTAATGAACTACGGCAATTAATCCATACAAGATGACGTGTCACATGTTGCCATCACAGCAAAGTGAGAGAGCGTGTTCTCCACAAGTTCGTCACCTACTTTTCTCCATCTTCAAAGATAACCCCCGCGTGCGTGCTTCGCCATCTAAAGCCAGAGACGAGACGACAGAGGCAAAACATCAAACACATTCTCAACCAATCGAAGCTCAATGGCGTCCACAATGAGCACATACGCTTCTGGCTTCTGCCACAACATTTCATCAACTGCGGGACTCAAACGAAGCCCCGGCGTCGGCGTTGTTACGTCGTTCAATGCAAAGCCAAGGCGCTCGGCGGCGGTGGTGGTCAGAGCAGAGGGACAAACAATTAACCCAGAAATCAGGAAGGCGGAAGAGAAAGTTGTCGATTCTGTTGTCGTCACCGAGCTTG
The DNA here is from genome assembly GCA_001974825.2 of Corchorus olitorius. Lineage (NCBI taxonomy): Eukaryota > Viridiplantae > Streptophyta > Magnoliopsida > Malvales > Malvaceae > Corchorus > Corchorus olitorius. The sequence continues at coordinate 51,608 of AWUE01015392.1, forward strand.
CCAAACCCCTTACTGCTTATTGCAGGTTAACTCTCTCTGTTTTCTTGTTTTCTGATCAAATTATCGATTTATATGCCACTGGTTTTCGATATTTTGTGTTGATTGAATTTTTCAGGTGTTGGAGATCAGGGACTTTCCCTTTATGCGATGGAGCTCATGTAAAGCACAATAAGGCTACAGGGGACAATGTTGGGCCTTTGCTCTTGAAGAAGCAGTAACGAATTATAAATGGTTTGGCTTTCTATGTTAATTTCGATTCAAAAAACCCTCTTTAAGTTTTTATCTATGAACGGTATTTTGCTCTGGTTTTTTTTTTTTTTATTGGGTTGAGGTTGAGCTCTGTTTTCATGTAGAATTGCTTGTTGCTGTGTTTCCTTTGTAATATTCGCAATGTACTACCATCAGTTTCAAACTTCCAATCCTGTTGTTTAAACCTATCATGCATGCCCCGCACTTTTAGAAACATAGAGGATAAAAAAAAATAGATTTCATGATATGATAAAAGAATTGAAAGAGTATTAATGGGGAGGTTAAGATTGAATTTTGCTGTCAATCAGCAAACTCTATAACCTTGCTAATGAAATTGAATGGAAACACTTAGACGGAAATCAAAGTGGTACTCCTATTGGTTTGTTTTTTTTCCCCACTTGGTTACCTAATATTAAGTCCCATTTCAAGGAAATTTGTCATGGATTGGAGCTCCTTCTCCCTATTATCATCCTTAGATTCGGAGGTCATTTTGTTGTGTAAATTTTAGACTCCACATTGATACATATCCCATTTCTTAATTACTAATTTAGTAGACTACACATGTGGAGTTTAAGGAATAAAAATCTTATGCCTCATTTTTGTGCCTCACTTGTGCCCTCATCCACCAAATAATGACATGTATCCTTTTTCAGGTATTAATATTATTGCTTGTTTGCCTGGTTAAATTAAATTTCATATTTTTATTCTAAAACCCTATGGTAAATATATTAAAATTTAGGACTAACCCTTATATATAATTATTTATTGTTAGTTGTTAATTTGAGGCTAAACCAGGTGTGTAATTGAGTTTTTTATTTTATTTTCTTCTATTAATATTATTTGTTAAAACTTGAAAACAAACAAAGTATAATACCAAGGACACGTGGTATAATTTGGTGAATGGAGCATGGGCACAAAAATGGGGGCAAGTGATTTCCATCCGAGTTTAAGGGTTGAAATGTATCATTTATGATATAGTTTTTAACGTTAAATACAAGTTTAATTAATGAATGAATTACGTGTCAACATCTTAACCCACTTTAAAGTCTAAACTTTACATTAACAATGTATTGTATAATCATCCTTAAAACTATTCCCTAAAGAACATATGTTAACCATTCAACTCCGCATGTATGGTCTACTAAAATCAACTGACATAATTATAAATTTTAGATTCTACAAGCGGGTTTAGGTTTGAGGTATAGGGATGGTTATTATTGAATGAAATGTAATGTGAAGTTTAGATTGATTAATGATTGATGAACATGAAGGTTTGAGGTTCATACATGATTGCCAGTAGGTGAACCATTCTATTATCACATGGCCAAGGATTTTTTGGGTCAATGGTCACCCCATAAGGCCTAGCACTAAGAAGGGGTCTCAGCCATAAGGGCTTCTAAGTTAATGCCATTTCTTTTATCAAAGCCCAAAGTAACTTCTAGAATAGTGAGCCGTAACTTCTTTTGTCTCTCTTGATTCGATCCATATACTATTACTAGGTTTTGCAAAGGGCTAACTGGCTAATATTGAAAATTCTAAATAGTTGACCTAAAAATATTATACGAAAGATAAAGTAGTATTTGACTTGGATCTAATTCTTATTTCACCCATGTCCACGTGCCATGGAGAAATTGTTGGTGATCTTTTTGGTATGATTCCTTTTGAATTACTTTATATTAATTAACAACACATAAGCATAGCTCACTGAGTTAATGCAATTCACGTTGGGTTAGTTAATGACAATGTGAGAACCGTAATTAGAATATGGATGCACCTTCCCACAATATCATCATAGTATTATTCTAATCTTTAAAATACGCTGCCGTCCACGATTCATGTGACCAAAATTAACGCCTCAGTTAGCTTTCCAAGCAAAGATAAAGACAAAAAATGAATTTACTCCCAACCAAACCTTTTTTGATTTAAAAGTATATATAGTTCTAAAGGCAAAATAATTAAAGAAATTGAATATTATATATCTATTCAAAGGAAATTTGAAAGGTACCAACAAGGGGTTGGATCAAGTGGTAAGCGGCTTGTTCCAGCTTAAGCAGATCTCAGGTTTGAGACCTTGCGTACGCAGCTGCCCCTGTTGGGAGACTCACCCACTATAACCAGGTGCGCGACACGGGTCGAATCCGAATTAATCAGGACTAAGCCTTGAATACCAGATGAGATAAAAAAAAAAGGAAATTTGAAAGGTAATACTTGGATTTTTTTTTTTTAGCAAAAAAAACTTGGAATTAAGGACTACAATAAAGAAAATGTAAAAGTGATGTTTAAATGAAGGTGAAAATTAAAAATTCTGGCCAACAAAATTTATTAAAATTAAAATACTGTCATGATTAGACACCAAAGAGGCTAATTAAAGAACCCATACTAAAGCAAACGACTAATTAATGATGTCCATTTAAACCGACAAGGAAGAGTGATAAGCTGCATTTTTTCCAAAGAAAAGCTTAAGGAGCTAAAGCATGCTGCATGCGCCTTTAGCCTAAGAAACCACCAACAATAATAGTCTTAAGAGACCCCACCTCGCTTTTATTCCAAAATAAGGTAGGTACGTAGGTTAGGGTCTAAATTAGTGTAAAAACGAAAATTAATGACCATAATTAATCCATATATATAACTTAGACTTATACCGATTCAAATCAACTGCGCGTAAAGTCCAAAAGTATATAAAGGCATAATAATCTTGGAATGGCATAATGCATATAATCATGATATGGAATATGACTTTCAAGTTTCAACATATTTCGTGTCTAAAATAACAAAGTTTTCCTATATTATTTGTTCATCAAACCAATCATACATTTGACATTTAATTACAAAAAAATATATATACAATCAAATTTTCAAAAAATATGTTTTGAAAAATTTAAGACTTAACTTAATCAGGACATAATTTTTTAAAATTTATTTTTATATAATTTTTTTATAATTAAAGGTCAAAAGTTAAGAAATTTTGACCCAAAAGAGACAGATAATATAAGATGGAGGGAGTAGTAATTAGACGAATAATGAAAGTGGTTTTGTTTATTTACCTTTGGTCCATAATTCTTTTTTCTAAACATTATTATTAATTATCAATAAAAGTCAAAATTAATTTTCATGTGCGCATTCATTTTCAATCCAACATGTTAACCTTACGATATATATGGTGCAATGCACCAATATCAAATACCATGATGAAAATTGCTATAAACAAAAACTATGATGGAATATCAGTATTTGTTTTTTTTTATATATCTTCGGTACACTATGATTATAAAATTATTTAATTCACTTGAAGAATGAAGATTCTATTATACATAGAGTACTATGATAGACCATCTATATTCTATATACATTCTTTGCTATTGCAAACAATTTTTTAATAATAGTCCATTTGCCAACACTAAATAAACAAACCTTTTGAAGATTCTTCGCTTGCTATTCCTTTCGCGAAGGTGTCGCCACTCGCCAATGTTTATGTGTAGAGTGTAGACAAGGACCCGGCAACATATAATCGCCCATGTCAATGTGTCATTTTTTCCCCTTCTTTTTATATGTAAGACCTATAGTCTTCACTTTAATGTATTTTATTTTACTAGTATAAAAATTCCATACAATCAGAAAAATTAATCAAGATTTTATCTCACATGATGTGTCATTGTTAGTCACCCCATGTTTTTGTAGTAAAACTCCACTTAAACAGTGGTGGAACCAATCTACTGGACCAACCGTGTAAGAACACGTCATGGGGACCAAATTTTGGATTAATTTATCTGATCATGTAGCAAAACTCTATATATGTATATGTTAACTATTCTAACGCATTGAATTAAATTCTCCTATAATAGTCAATATATAACAATATTAATTGATTACCTTAATCTTGTGTTTGTTTTTTTTTAGCAAAGAAATCAAATTCATTTCATTAAAAGGATGAATCCGGGTTACAAACGTTAGGAGGTAAATTCTCGCACCGCACAAAATCAACATCTATATGTGCTAATCTATGTGCCAATAAATCAGTATCTCTATGGACATGTACAATTGAACAGTGATCAAATAAAGAAACTAATTCCTGAATCTCAAAACAACCCCCTTCCCCCCATACAAGATCCTTGTTAACAATTTCTGACACTGCAATCAAACAATTGCTCTCGTTAAATTTTTGAGATATCATTTTCCAATGCTATCTCAAAACCTTACAAGATAGCATGTACCTCTGCATACAGGGAGCTTGACACAAATCCTATGTTTGGTTAAATGACAAAATTTAACGAGAGTGAATTTTCTTCTTCCCCTATAAAAATGGAAGGAAAGTTTATATTTTGAAGCACCCCTTTGCCCACACGCCATTTATGTTTCTCTTGTCGGTGGATCAAACTTATGCACCACTATATATGCATTTTTGTTTTGGCCATTAACTTGTGCAGTAATGAATCATGAATATTGTAAGCATTTCACTAAATTAATAATTATAAGAGGTAAAATTATACGAGTTTCCACTGATCAAGTTTCCTCGGGCCTTTAATTGCTCTCCAAGCATCTCAAGATCCAAACCTTCGTGTTTACATATAAACTTAATTTGGAATATGTACTATATCTTCACATTAAAAAAAAAAAAAGCTTGTTCCATTTTCATCATAACAATTGGTTCAAATGGTGTATTTACATATACATTTGGATTTATATATACATGTATAATGTATATTGTAGTTGAAGTGATTCATCATTCTGAAAATGATTGTGCATGGTGGGTTTCTAAACTGAAAAAACTTGTCCAATATGAACCAAAAATGCAAAAAATTATTGATTTCAAATAATGTAATCCAAATTCAAAGGCCGACCAATAAATTTCCTTATCAAGAAAATAGAATGCATATAGCTTATATAGTACTATGAATTATGAAGCTTGATCATGTGCAAATAGCCAATACCAATCGAGTAGTCGTTTATATATGATGTGCTTCACATTGTGGGCTCTATTATAAGATTTAAGAACTCGTTTCACCCAATTATATTCTGCCAAGTGTTCAATAATTTCTCCTCCTTACATTTACACATTCAATCACAAGCCACAAAGTAACAAAAAACCATATTAATTTGTCGTCACCCTCACCCCCCTTGTGATATTTGAATGCTTTGGGGGGTCATATCGTTATCTTGGGACCCATATCAGAGAGTGCCACGTATGTCTCTACAGCTTGCCACAGCTGCACCGGATCCCACCTCTCCCGCTGCTAGTGCCAGCTTAACGAGTCTTCTAATTGAGATTTGAAGCCCGCCTAAGTAGATTTTAAGCCATTAATCTAAACGGATTTAAAACGCACTCGTTCGCGCCTATTAACGACAGAATCTAACAGGTGTTAAGGTTTTGCCAGTGCCCTGCATCCCTGATTTCCACGTGGCGAAGTTTACGTCATGAGTCAACTTTTGGAACTTAGACTTTTTTTCCTTTTTTTTGCCCGTACCATACGCTATATATAGTAACTCTGAGCCTTTGAATTTTGAAGTACTCGTATGGAGTACGTATTTAGGTTGAAACTTGAAAGTTATATACGCGGACGGTTTCAATAACGATCATCAATCAAGATAATTACGCACCGAATGAGCGTAATTAATGTGAAAAAGGTTTTAATTTCCCCTTTTTTTTTACTTAAGCTAAACAAAGTAACTTTTTTCAATCCATAATTAAAAAAAATATATCTTTTGCAGAAATTCTTACCTTAGAAAAAGAAAATCTTTGGTAGACATTCCTTTTTAGATTTTAATTAATTTATTGTTTTGGTTTACAATGAAGGAAAGAAACGAATTAGATTGCTTGTTTTGTATAATTTCATAACAAATTTGCTAAGTTGGAGTGACAGAGTTAAAAAAAAGGCAAATTATATAATACACCGGCGGTGGAGTTTAGCAGGCTACACAAGCGGGTCCTGAAGGGTAACATGTGTCCTCTAGGGACTAGATTGAAATATTTAAAACTTAATTAATTCAAAAAATGGACATGTGTCAACTCCACAACCCGCTTGTGGAGTCCAAAATTTACACCGCCGATGTATCAAATAATTACCCTTAATCCTTGATATTACCAGTTAGTTAAGATTTGGATTTTGGGGCCTAAAAGATTGGTGAGTTAATATACACCATGAGATTACTAAGAAAAAGTAATAATTTCTAAGCTAAGTTTAACATCAAATTTCATATTAAAGGAATACAAATCTTTTTTTTTCAAGGCAAATTATACAATACATCGGCGGTGAAATTTAGCAGACTATACAAGCGGGTCTTGTAGGGTGACATGTGTCCTCTAGGGACTAGATTGAAATATTTAAAACTTAATTAATTCAAAAAATGGACATGTGTCAACTCCACAACCTGCTTGTGGAGTCCAAAATTTACACCACCAGTGTATCAAATAATTACCCTTTTTTCAAATGAGATGTTATTGTTAGGGTAAATAACATTTTGCTATCTAATATCAACTTTAATGATTACTAAATTTGTGTGATAGTACTTTCATTGAAATTTATTACTACGAGTTAATTATTTCAATTTCAAGTAAAAACGTTTCTCTTGTCGTCATTGTTATGCTAAGTATCTAGTGCTTACAGTTACAGTTACTTCTTGATTACTTGATTTTAGCTCATTATTCATGGTACTATACTATTTTTTTTTCCCTAAAACAGAAAAAGAACAGAAAGAGAAACGCTTGAGATAATGTAACTGCCAGATGTCAGTAACTGAACTTTTTCACTCTGTCGGTTGCCTTTGCAGCCGGTAATTCCAAGCCACGTGCCTTGAGAGTTGAGTGTTGAAAATTCTGAATACAAATACAACTTCCTTTGTCTCGAGAGCTCGAACTAATTACCAAAAACAAAAAATATAAGCCCCATTTCACCACTTTACACGCTCCATCATCTGAAACCACAGACCATCGGAGCTCCGGTCTTCACTCTCACCATTTTTTCCGGTCACTTACTACTGCCGAAACCTCAACCAAAAAACAGGGAAAAAAAAACCAAAGCTTGTTCCGAAAAAGACATCTTAATGCTTCCGATATCCTCCCCGAAATCCCCTTCTCCTCCAAACTCCATCACCCCTATACCTTCCCCTAAAAAACCCAAAACCTCTGAACTCGATTTAATCGAACGGAAAAACTCTTCCGGCTCTCTCCATTTACAACCTTATCAATATATTCCCAACCACCATCGATTATGGCTACTTGTTTTTATCATCTCACTGCAGTTACTTGTCCTCCTCATGGCTCGCACCCTCCCTGTCTCCCTCCGCCGAACCCACTTTCCTGCCCCTGTATCCGCCGATCATCATCTCCTTCGAAGCTCCGATAACATTTCATCACCCCACCACCTCAAATTCGCAGACATTTCGATTTCGTCCTCTGTTTCGTCATCCGACCGGTGTTCTTCCGGTCGTATATTCGTCTACGACTTGCCGGCTGTTTTTAACCAAGAGTTGTTAGATAATTGCGGTGAATTGGACCCGTGGCATTCGCGTTGCGAGGCTTTGTCCAACGAGGGGTTCGGGAAAAAAGCAACCGAATTATCCGGTCTCATTCCGGATGATTTGGTCCCAGCTTGGTACTGGACCGACCAGTTCGCCATGGAAGTTATATACCACAACCGAATGTTAAAGCATGAGTGTCGTACGACGGAACCGGATTCCGCAACGGCGTTTTTCATTCCGTTTTACGCGGGTCTTGCCGTGGGAAAGTACTTATGGTTCAATTATAGTCCAGAAGATCGTGATCGTTATTGCGAGATGATATTGAAGTGGGTGCAGGATCAGCCGTACTGGAACCGTTCCGACGGCTGGGATCATTTCATGACGATAGGGCGCATCTCATGGGATTTCCGGCGGACCAAGAACGAAGACTGGGGCTCCAAATGTATCTACATGCCAGGTATGAGAAACATCACCCGCCTTTTGATTGAACGAAACCCCTGGGATTATTTCGACGTGGGTGTGCCTTACCCCACCGGATTCCACCCCAGATCGGACTCCGACGTATTGGAATGGCAAGACTTCGTCCGTAACCGTCACCGTAAAACCCTCTTCTGCTTCGCCGGAGCCCCACGTGGGACCGTCAAGAACGATTTCAGAGGCTTGCTTTTGAACCATTGCAAGAACGCCTCGGGATTATGCCGGGCCGTCGACTGTACGGGAAGCCGTTGCACCAACGGCTCTACCGCCATTCTCGAAACGTTCTTGGATTCCGATTTTTGCTTGCAACCGAGAGGGGACAGTTTCACCCGCAGGTCAATTTTTGACTGCATGATAGCCGGTTCGATCCCGGTTTTTTTCTGGCACCGAACGGCTTACCTTCAATACCCATGGTTTTTACCGAGCGATCCCAAGAGTTACTCGGTTTTCATCCACCGAAACGAGGTAAAAAATGGGACATCAATTAGAAGCGTGCTTGAAAGTTACAGCAAAGAAGAAGTGAAAAAAATGAGGGAGAAAGTGATAGAACATATTCCTAAGTTAGTCTATGCAAAGCCTGAAAATGGCTTGGAGAGCATAAAGGATGCATTTGATGTAGCCATTGATGGAGTTTTACAGAGAATTAAGGAGCAAGAACAGCCAGGATACAAGTGGTAATCATTTTACAATGTGGGTAAAAAATGAATAGGATTTTGATTTTATATACAGAATATAGTAAGAGCTTGCAGAGTAGCTAGAACAATTTGTTTCCTTTCTTTTATTCTTAAAGAATTTGATAAGGGGAAGCTTCTTCTTTCCCCTGAAATTGTTGTAATTTTCATTTTTTTTGTATGTATACATATATACTATATAGTATATATATTATTAGTATAATAATACAGCAGATTTTCATCAATGGAGTTGAATTCCATGTGTAACTTTTTTGTTACTATCATTATTACTGGACTGGTGCAGCAGTTGGGGAAGTTTTACAGTTGAAGTTGATGGGGCTTTATAACCTGAGGGATGAGAATCATGGGACAATGAGAAATTGAAGGACCACCATGTTTGAGTGGGGTGGTCCTGAATTAATCTCTGCTCTGGCTGCTGCTTGAAGATGGAAGATTTGAAGAGGATTTGGCTTGGCCCAATAAATATAAAGATGGGTGGAGTGAGATAGAAGCATGATAAATAAGCATGGAAAAGACAAGTGAAATTTGTGGGAATGAAAGCGAATTTGTAACTGGTTCTCCTCTTGTTCTGATGGTTAAATGTTTGCCTTTCATCCTTAAGAACTATGATTCGAGTCCTGGTATCCTTCAGAAAACAAAAAAAGAAAGCGAATTTGTAATGTGATTTTTCTTCTTCTTTTGGTTGTAATGATATGGACAAGGGTCCATGAGGTGTTGGGAGAAAACTGAATGAATTAGTACTTAGTAAATTCTTAAGTTGCATAAAGGGGAATTCCTCTTCCTCCTATCTCCATGTTTTCAATTGGATGAAATAAAGAAAATTTGCTACTAGTATATGAGTTTGATCCGTTTATGCATGTCTTCTTCACAATCTTCATTGTTTCTGAAAATTCGCCCCATAACTATTGGCCATTCCCCATTGTTCTTTCTCTTGTTTGGTAGTAGTTGTAGCAGAGTAGTTACCCATATAAGGTGTAAAATATGGGATATGGTGGGATTGGGCAGTGTTTTACTAGCAGATGGCACAACTTGTCTGCAGCAACATTGAAGACTGAAATTGGAAGAGGGTATCGTTTTTCCCACTTTGGCTTATGATTGGGAATTGTCATATTAGAAATAGAGCAAAAAAGACAATAAACAAAGTCGAAATTGGATCATATAATATGCACATTATTATTGTCATGAAGCTCATATGGAATTCTTGTTGAAATTTGAGAAAGTGTATTGGTAGGTGATGGGCTGATGGCCTTTTTTTAAGATAAAAATGAAACTTAAAGAAGCTGAACATATCTTTAAACGGTGGGCCTCTCAGGGGAAAAAGGGCATAAAAACAACAAGGAATCTCAATCTTTAGTTACTTTTTAAATCAAACTCACTTCGCTTTTCGTTCAAGCCACTGCACCAGGCACCAGCACTACTCTTTTATACAGTAGAAAAATATTAAAGGTGTTTCTTATGTGTAACCGTTTGATCACCATTTGATTGTTTCATCATTGTTTTGGGTATTCTAATAATCTCATCTGTACAGTACGTGATCTAATCTGTACAGTGTAATCTCATCTGTACAATTACTAAACAGTGTCAATCGCACCCCTATTGCACTGGTCTACTAAATGCACCCCAAGGCAACAGGATTCCATAAGCTATTTTAATTAATTAATTAAATATATTAAATTACAATATCTCTCTGGTAGAGGAATCATTTACCTCAAAAAAATCAACAATGAACAAAAATTAACTAGAAAAAAGACAGTTAATTTTATTACAAAAATATAGTAAAGACAAACAGAGATGTATAGAAAATTATCCAAAAAAAAAAAAAACCAGAGATGCATAGAGCTTAGATAAATTTTCTTCAATTTGAAGAGCTATTTCCTATTTCAATGGGGTCTAAAAATTGGAAAATTTTATTTTCAACACAAGGTAGGTGACTAAAGAAAAGAATAGACATAGTTTTACTGATTATAACAGGCACAGCTACATAAAGTTGATGGTATTTCTTATGTTAGCTTTTGTGGTATCCCAACGTTAGAACTTTAGGAACGAAAGGAAAGAAAAAGAAAGCTACAATAAACAAGTTCGTTTTACCATAGACAACAATTGTCGGCGAAAATTGTGGTTCAAGACTGGACATGTGATTTATTACAAGTAAAATTAAATTGTTATTAACTGGTGGGTCTATTTAGAATTTATGATGAAACATGTTGATTGCGACATTCTGCTAACACCATCGTGCCATGAGAAACTTTTGCTTCATTAGACAGTGACTAGTGAGTGTCAATCTTTATGCTGTAAATAAACTTTTCTAGTTTCCTTCGTGGTTTAAAGAAACTGTTACTAATAAAGCCTTATCTTGATGCCTCAAAGACAAAGAACTACAGCCAATGCCTCTAACAATTGTTTTTTAAATGCCATCAACAATGCCACAGAGTTTTTTTGCCCCTTACCTATAATAGGGAAACCATTGTTGCTGACTCTTTCATTCCTGTTAGATGGAAACCACCCGATATTGGCTAGACCAAGCTAAATTGTGATGGATCATTGTTTGGCAATCCTGGGAAATCAAGGGCTGGCTCTCTTCTTAAAGGTCCGAATGGTGATTGGTTAGGTGGTACTTCTAGACATTTAGGACAGACAACCAATTTCGTGGCTGAATGTTGTGCTCTCAGAGATGGACTCACCCTTGCTCTCTCCTTAAACATTCGAAAAATCATTATGGAACTTGATGCTTCTATGGTAGTGTCTGTTGTCACCTCTGTTTCAGTTACTAACCTCAGATATGCCCCTCTTCTTCGTGAATGCAAGTTGTTGCTCAGTCGATTTGGAGAAAGTAGAGTCCGACATGCTTTTCGATAAGCAAACTGTGTTACAGATGCTTTAGCTAAATATGATAGCAATATGCTTTGTAATAGTTAAAGTGAGGTCTTTATTACCTCTGACCAGCCTCCAACTTTTGTTAGGGATTTATTGCTGCTTGATGCAGCTGGAGATACTCTGTTCCGAACCTTTAATTAATTAATCTATGTTCCTTTTCTAACAAAAAAAAAGAAGACTAGTGAGTGACACACTCAAGTGCATTTTTGCATATATGGGTTTCTCGGCATAATGCTGATAATTACGAATTAATTAATACAATAGACCACCTCTTGAGCCTAAATTATTTCAATAAAACTCATTGACATTCCTAAATTGAGAGGACTAATCTTATCTAAATTGGGTTGATCTATAAAATTTTAAATTTGATAGCTTATGTATAAAAACAAATAATACTAAATCATTTGAACTAAACATTAGTCGGTTCATTACTTGGTTTAAAAGTTATTACAAGCACTGACACATGTTGGATTGAGTAGAAGAAGTTCAATGCTTTTTAAGTAAGGTCTCGAGTTCAAAACTTATGGATAATAAAAATAGGTATTGGAAGAGCTTCCTCTCATATAGTGTCCAACGTGACACGACTCTGAACTGATTGAGACTCAGTATAATCACCAGATACTGAAAAACTAGTACCGAAAAAAAAAAAAAAAGTAGTTACTAGCCCTTCATTTGGTCTTTGGAGGATTATACGGGGTGAAAAGAAAAACGGGCCTACGTTATTTTCTTTTCCTTTGCCTATGGAAGCTCACCTTTGATCAGCCCGGCCCATTTTTGATTTTCCACAAACTGAGCCTAATCCACAATCTGGCGATTTCCGGTCCTTCCGGAAAGGGCTAAGAATCGGACCAATACTAAAAGACAGATTTGACCTTCCCTTTGTTTGACATTCATAATTGTGCTGGTTTTTTCTTTTTGATTTTCTCGACATTCATATATTATCGACATTCGTTCCTGTTTTTCTCGTCCAAAAAACAGGGTCATTGAATTTTTTCTAAAAATGAAGATGAGTAAAGCGGCATTTGTTTTACTCTATTTTAGCTACTTCGTATTCATCTCCTCTGAAGCCAATTCGATCACCCAGAAGCCGCGAGCTTTTGAATCCTTCAATGTCAGTTATATACAGGTAACATTGCCAACAACCCTTGTGATAAATTCTCGTATTTATGTAATTAATTTTGTTCCTATGATTAAATTTGTTTTTTTTTTCAATAAAATGCAGAATTTAGGAAGCTGTTCTTACTCGGTGGAAATTACAACGAGCTGTTCCTCACCCTCTTACACTCGAGATCAAATCAGTATCGCTTTTGGGGATGCTTACGGTAATCAGGTTTGTTTTTTTCACCCATTTTTAACTTTAATTTTCAATTTTGTTGACGATCCAGGTTTAGCATTTCATATAATCTATTTGCTTTATACAATCAGTTTACTTGCTTGATGCTACTGTAATACTGTTCTTCTTACTGTGAGCTTTAAGACCTTTTTCTCTTTTTTCTTGGTGTTTTATTGTATTCATTTTTAAATTTTTTTTAAAGATAAAGTCAGACTGAGATTAATTGGCTGAAGAAACTTTAATTGTAATTTTGGGATAAGACTTGAGTGTTTCTTCAGGATATGTGTTATCAGATTAAGAATAGAAAGAATAGACTCAGTGGTAAAACCTCAAGGGATAACTTAAAGTGGATCAAAGATAACAAATTTCTGGGAAATTTTGTTTTAATCTGCTGAACTTGCTGGCAGCCGCCTGTGGTAGTTGCTTAGGTTGATGTTTGTAGCTTGGTTTCAGTCTGAGAAAAGGGGGAAACTTTTCTTTTGCTTAACAAACATCATAAATTTTTAGTTAGGTACCCATGGGTCAATGTTAATCTTTTTGCTGTGAAAATATGTTGCAGAGTGATGAATTAGGGAAGGATAATGTATTAATTAACATAGTACAACTCAAGCCTCTTGTTTTTCAGAAGAGGACAAAATATGCCTTTTTATCAAATTCAAACATTTTTTTGCACCACAAAATATGAGAGCATTCCCCAAATCCCCATGAGTAAACGTGTACAAATACCATCTTCTGGATTTGGTCCCTGATCTCCTGTGATAAATATGAAAATGATTTTTCTTCAAAAGGATATTGATTGTAGGTTTAAGTTGTTGTTTCCCCTGATAATCAGATATATGCACCAAGGTTGGATGATCCATCTACTAGGACATTCGAACAATGTTCTTCAGACACGTTTGAGATTTATGGACCGTGTGCATATCAGATCTGCTATCTCTATCTATATCGATCTGGTCCGGATGGTTGGAAGCCTGAGCGTGTGGAAATTTATGGTTATAATTCAAGGGCTGTTACCTTTTATTACAACACCTTCATTCCCGGAGACGTATGGTACGGATTTGATTTCTGCAACAGTGCTTCTTCTTCTTATCAACGGATTGGTCAGAGATGGTTCATGTTTGTGATTCTTGCCTTTGTTTTTTGTGCACTCTTTTAAGTGTACCCTAGTAGGAAAGTCTTTAGATTATGAAAGATTGTAGGATGAAAATGTGAAGTAGTATAAATCATTGTTTCTCTCAAATATGCTGTTAATTAGTACTCACCACAAACTTTTGCAATGCCATAGTCATGCCGGCTATCAATAACAGACTGTTGCATTTTGGTAGTCAAACTGCATCTTTATGTTCATTGCAATATTAATCAATGTTTAAATAGCTTTATGATTTGCTGAAATGTTTAGAAAGAGCTTGTAAATAGAGTTGGTCTGAGGAATGATGCTGAAGAAGTTGAAATGTGATTAATATTTATAGATTGGAGCTAGGGAAGGTTGAAATGTGAAAAAAGTTTCTGACGCATTGCTAAAAGGATAGTTTGCCTTTTATAAACACCAAACTTGATTAACATCTATCTGATGGTTCCCAAATTATGCTATTCGGTTGGAAATCATAAAAAAGATGGTTGCAATGGGATTTATTTACATTTCTTTTCAACTATTTTGAACATTAAAGACATCTTTTGCATCAGAATGGGATGCGTGGATTGACCTAATAAATTTTAGTGTGCTTTGATTTGATAGCAAAAAAAGTTCCAATGAAAACCATAATTCAAGATCATTATGGTCAATTAGTACATTTTTGTTTTGTTAAGAGATGTTTTCAATCAAATGTACGAAAATTTCTTATTGGCATGAAACTAATCCCTTCAGGTCGGATTAGCACAAAACAAACTTTCAAGTTCTGGATTGAACTTATATTCTCATAAATTGAAAGACCTTAATTTAAAATTAAATTATGACAAATTATACAATACACCGGCGGTGGAGTTTAGCAGGCTACACAAGCGGGTCCTGAAGGGTGACATGTGTCCTCTAAGGACTAGATTGAAATATTTAAAACTTAATTAATTCAAAAAATGGATATGTGTCAACTCCACAACCTGCTTGTGGAGTCCAAAATTTACACCGCCGGTGTATCAAATAATTACACATAAATTATTATACATAAACAAACTTTCAAGTTCTGGGATTGAACTTATATTCTCACAAATTGAAAGACCTTAATTTAAAGGGTAATTATTTGATACACCGGCGGTGTAAATTTTGGATTCCACAAGCGGGTTATGGAGTTGACACATGTCCAATTTTTTAATTAATTAAGTTTTAAATATTTCAATCTAGTCCCTAGAGGACACATGTCACCTTTCAGGACCCGCTTGTGTAGTCTGCTAAACTCCACTAACGGTGTATTGTATAATTTGCCTAATTTAAAATTAAATTATTATACATAAATAAAAAAAGGATCGTTCTGGATCGCAGCCCAAAGTAGATCCAAAGTTTTTTGGGCCCAAAACTACATACAAAGTGGGTCAGGCTTTAAAGGGAACTTAATGGGCCGCAAATAACAGATCGAAAATCAGTTATGCTTATGCCAGCTCATCAGATTCCGTACGCCAGATATTTATAAACGTTCAAAACACATATATTCGTTCGTAGGCGGTCCAATCTGACGGCAAAACTCCAAACTAAATAGGGTTTCAAAATCCAACGGCCCAGATCGAGCCCACGCCAAAACTATAAGAACGCAAACCCTAACTCCTTTCGTCTTCCTCTTTCGCTCCTGCTCTTGAGTTTCACTGCGACATACTTGTAGCAGCAGGAGAAAAAACTCTTTCGCCTCCGACTTCCGCTAATATTCTTCACATATCTATCTATTCAAAGCTTTTAAATTAGTGAACAATCTTATAATGCCTTCTTTAGCTTTATCTGATCTCAAGGAGAAGAAAGAAGAGAGAAAGATGAAGAAAAAGGTCTCTCTCGAAACTCCAGAGACCGAGAAGAAGATGAAGAAGCTGAAGGAAGCGAAGGTCCTGGAGGAGGAAAATGATTCGGAGGTCAAGAAGAGTAAGAAGAAGCGGAAGGCGTCAGAGGTTCAGTTGGAAGAGGAGGAGAGGAGTGAGACGAGCTCGGAGCTTGTTGAACCTGTGAAGGAGAAGAGCAAGAAAAAGAAAGCTAAGGTGGAAGAAGAGGAAGGGGAAGAAGAGGGGAAAAGTGAGGATCCTAATGCAATTTCGAAGTTTCGAATTTCAGAACCTCTTAGAGAGAAGCTGAAGTCGAAGGGTATTGAGTCCTTATTCCCCATCCAGGCCATGACTTTTGATATTATTCTTGATGGCTCTGATTTGGTTGGGCGCGCACGAACTGGTCAGGTATAACTTTTCCACCAAGCTTGGACTTCGATTATTGACTGCTAATATCATATAGAATTTTACTGTTGAATATGTGTTTAGTCTAATAAGAGCCATGCTATATTTATTATGAATGTTCAAAGTTGTTATGTGCTAAATGTGCTGCTATTGAAGTCACTATGAACTTTGTATTTTCTGGAATGTGCATTATGAAAATGATTTTTGAAGAAAACAAAGCCTTGTAGGAAATGGCCTCATTTAGAGTTGATTCTACATTTGTCACATTACATTAGATGTATAAATAAATGGCATGCAACATTTTTTGAAATGTGTCTTTTTAACTAGCTCCTTAAGCTTTTTTGTAATTGTACAGGGCAAGACGCTGGCCTTTGTGTTGCCTATATTGGAGTCTATAACAAACGGTCTTGCAAAAGCAACAAGGAAGACTGGATATGGCAGGGCACCGAGTGTTTTGGTACTTTTACCAACCAGGGAATTGGCTAAACAGGTATAGCTCTATGAACCTAAATCTCTATACCTGAGATCTTTTTATATTGTCTATATTTAGTCTGTTAAGTTTATGACATTAACCTTTTGTTTGTAGGTGTTTGATGACTTTGAAGTTTATGGTGAGTCATTGGGGATGACATCATGCTGTTTATATGGAGGAGCACCTTACCACACCCAAGAGATGAAACTGAAGCGAGGGGTTGATATAGTTGTTGGGACACCTGGCCGTATTAAGGTAATATTTTCTTTTTGTTGCGCGAGCTGTTTAGTTAGTTTGAAGTATACCACTATGTTCTGTAGTTTTCAATTTTTATTGTCTGATGTTTGACATCCCATTGTTGAAACTGATGACAGGATCACATTGAGAGGGGGAATATTAACCTAGGCTCATTGAAATTCCGAGTTCTTGATGAGGCTGATGAAATGCTGCGAATGGGTTTTGTTGATGATGTTGAGCTTATATTAGGTATGTGTTTTTGTATATTCTTTTAGTTATCTATTTATCCTTTTATTTTGGGTGATGGAAGGGTGTTTTTTCTTTAGGATTGTTGGAGAAGTAAAATACAATTGAACCGTGCACACAGGCAGAGCTGTATCTTTATACTTAATATTGACATTATTGATCCCTATGTGCATCACTCTAATTTGATTATAATTTAATTCTTCAGGCAAGGTAGAGGATGCAAATAAGGTTCAGACACTTCTCTTTAGTGCCACCTTGCCAGACTGGGTGAAGGGGGTATGTTTCTTAACTATTTGATGTATTGTAGCATTTCTGGAAGCTCAAAGATTTTATCTTTAATAAATATGTGAAATTGGACATTATTCCCTTGATTTATGCTTCTGATTGAAGACCTTTGTCATTTGCAGATTTCTACACGGTTTCTTAAAACAAGTAAGAAGACTGTAGATCTTGTTGGTAATGAGAAGATGAAGGCTAGTACCAACGTTAGGCATATTGTCTTGCCATGTTCCAAGGCAGCAAGGTCCCAGCTGATTCCAGATATCATTCGTTGTTACAGCAGGTCAGTTCTTATTTTTAATCGGCGATTGCTGCTACAATTTATATTTCCTTTGGATGATTTATCTGAGTATTTTCCTTCATTTGTCCTCTTTGTTGGATGGATATGATCCAGTGGTGGACGTACTATTATTTTCACTGAGACAAAGGATTCTGCTTCTGAACTTGCTGGTTTGTTGCCTGGATCCCGGGCTTTGCATGGGGACATACAGCAGGGTCAACGTGAGGTAGACTGTTTATAATAGACTATAGAGTACATCATTAATCCTTATGTATCTGTAAAGCCAAGTGGTTTTTATTGTTTGACTGTGACTGATTTGTGTGCTTGCAGGTCACCCTTAATGGGTTCCGGTCAGGCAAGTTCATGACATTAGTGGCTACAAATGTAGCCGCACGTGGATTAGATATCAATGATGTGCAACTAATTATCCAGGTCTGTATTGATATTTCTGTTTCAGGATGTTTCTTGTATTTTTCTTTCAGACCTGATTATTTATTAATGATTCGATTTCAGTGTGAGCCTCCACGTGATGTTGAAGCCTATATTCATCGGTCTGGAAGAACAGGAAGAGCAGGTATATGAAATTTTAGCTCTTCTATTTTGTTTTTGTTGGTGAGAATATGATAAGATACTAAGGCAGTTAATTTATGTTTCAGGCAATACTGGAGTTGCTGTCATGCTTTATGATCCCAAAAGGTCAAACATATCTAAGATAGAAAAAGAATCTGGGGTGAAATTTGAGCACATATCTGCTCCTCAGCCTGTTGATATTGCTAAATCTGCTGGTGCAGAGGCAGCAAAAAATATTTTAGAAGTTTCTGACAGGTATACTTCCTGCTATTTTTTTAATCTGTCCTTTTTTTTTAATATATGTTGTCAGCCATATATAACCTGTATGAAATTGCAGTGTAATTCCGGCCTTCACGACTGTTGCTCAGGAGCTTTTAGAAACATCCGGTGTATCAGCAGTAGATCTACTTGCCAAGGCACTAGCCCAGATTGCTGTAAGTTCTCTTCCTCCAATTTGATGGACATCTGATTTTTGTCATATTACGTATACTCACTTTCTGGTGTTTGGAATGGATGAATAATTATTGAACTCTGGTTTCCCTTTTTGGTTGAAAAGGCCTAATTTATTCTTGATTTTTCAGGGTTATACGGAGATAAAGAGTAGATCTCTACTAACATCTATGGAGAATTATGTTACATTACTACTTGATGCTGGAAAACCAATTTACACATTTTCGTAAGTTCATGAAACTATCCTTATTTCCATTTTAATGTTTTATATTTATATAGAACAGATACTGAGGTAGATTGTAAGTAGCATTTCTCAAAAACAAGGAATTTTGTACACTGCTAATTTAAGTTATTCATCGTCAATGATATCAATACCCAAACACACACACACACACACACACACAACCAAAAAAAAAAACCCAATGAAATAAACATAAAAGAAGAAAATTGTCATATAAGAATGACTTATTTATATGAAATGTTAATACAATTCCTTTACTTGGTTTGAGGAATATTTATATATGCACTATTAATTTCCATTTTCTTTTATTGAGCCATCTGAATCTGATTAATTCTTCCTGACCATTTCTTTTTTTGTATTAGATTTGTTTTTGGTGTCCTAAATAGATTCCTGCCTGAGGAAAAGGCTCAGTCAGTGCAAGGAATGACTCTTACTGCTGATGGAAGGGGTGCAGTATTTGATGTGCCAGAAGAAGACGTCCAAACATTTCTTGCTGGTAATTTTTTCCACTTCATGATTTAATTTGTGATTGAGTCGAGGCATTGACAGTATACTTTCCGCCGTACCCTTGTTTTTAGTTTTCTTCCCTCGATGGTTGTCTAGGATGCTGGATTCCTAATTTTTGTTCTAGATGCATTTGTTAGTAATTTTTGGGTCAAAGTATTTACAGCTTTTCTTGGCTTCTGGTTCAGGTGCTGAAAATGCAGCCAATGTTAGTTTAGAGGTGTTGAAGAAAGAATTGCCACCTTTGCAAGAGAGGGACCTGTCAAGAGGGAGATTTGGCGGCGGTGGTGGAAGGGGTGGTTTTGGTGATAGAAATGGAGGCGGTGGTAGGTTTGGAGGCAGAGGTGGCCGAGGTGGCCGTGGTGGATTTTCTGATAGAAATAGGTTTTCTAATGGTTCGGGTGGCGGAAGAGGCCGCTTCAATAACAAGAAATGGTGAAGGGCCTCCCAAATTTTCCCAACTTCAGCTATAAATATGATTGGATATATAGGCAAAAGAACTCCTCAAGACAATGAAGAAAATTTTTAACATGAGCCTACTACTACTACTACTAATAATATTTATTCAATTTTGTGTGCTTTTCTGTAGTTTTTTTTTCTTTTTAAATATGATCTATGTCTCGGGGGTTTTGCTTTCTTCCCCATTTTTCTTGTGTTCTGCTGAAAATTTAAGAGAAATACTCTATTGTGTAATTCTTTGCCTGCAACATAACAGGAAAAATAGAATATTTCTAAGTATTGCCCTCTTAAAATTTGCGTTTAAACTTTAAACAGTATTGAAGGGATTTCACTAGTAAGACTTGAAGAGAAATTAGATTTGGAAGTCTATAAAATGACTATGAACATTCACTCTTTTCCGAAATTATTATAATATATTTATATATTTTAGAGTTTCAATTTCAATAAGGTAAAAACCAAAAAGCTTGGGAAGAAGAAGTTACCATTACTGTTCATTTCCATGCCATGCCCATCCAATATCCACCTTTTTTTATCCACTTCCCTTAATCCCTTTTTATTCTTTTTTAGTCTTTATTTAATTTTTGTTAAAGTCAAATTAAAAACAAACTTCATGAGATTGAGACATAAGCACACGAGCTGCACCACTTTTCCCTTTCAATTGATTTTACTTTCCTTTATGTTCAAAGTGAGGCTTCCAGACGAGTCCGCACCCAACTAGAACTCTTCCTCTCATGAGTTTGAGTTATTCGATCTTAAAAGTTCAACCAATACATCTGTTTTGAGTTTCGCAACCACTTTCCTGTGATTTTCCTTTCCCTATCATGGCTTGGTGCAGAAGGGGAAAGCTTGTAATTAACACCTTGCGCAATAGTTTCACTTCAAGCCCTGTTCTCCAAGATTCGTCTTCAGTGATCTCCCGTCCCCTTTCTGGGTCTTCGATTTTATCCGCAAACAGAGCTAAGTTTTCTGGGTTCTCTTCATTTTCTTCTCTTTCACAAAGATTAGGAATTTCTAATAAATATCAGTATTATAATCCGTTTTCAAACGGCGCTAAGAGGTTTTACTATGTCGATCGACGCCAAGTTTATCACTTTAGGCCCCGGGGTTCGCAAAAGTGGTTGTCAAATCCCAAGAATACGTTGATTGTTGTCTTGATTGGTTCGGGGGTTTTCATTACTGTATATTTTGGCAATTTAGAAACCGTTCCTTATACAAAGCGGAAGCATTTTGTGCTTTTGTCTAAAGATTTGGAGAAAAGGTTAGGAGAGAGTGAATTTAACCAAATTATAGATGCTAATAAGGGAAAGGTTTTGCCTCCGATACACCCGGACAGCGTGAGAGTGAGATCGATAGCTAAAGACATTGTTGAGTCATTGAAAAGAGGGTTTAGCCATGATCAAGTATGGAGTGATTTGGCGTATGTCTCACAGGACATCTCATTAGGGCGTGAGAGTGCTCATCCTCATGATACAATGACGGCATTGAGTGGGGAAGGAGACTTGGAGGTTAAATGGTCCCGTGAAGATGAGATTCTTGATGACAAGTGGATTCAGCAAAATAGGAAGAAGAATCAACAGAGAGGGAACACTTCTCATTTGGATGGAGTGAATTGGGAAGTTGTTGTAATCAATGATCCTATGATTAATGCTTTTTGTTTGCCTGGTGGGAAGATTGTGGTGTTTACCGGGTTGCTTAAGCATTTTACAACTGATGCTGAGATAGCAACAATAATTGGACATGAGGTATTGGATTGATTGCTTATCACTTTAGGATTGTTATTTGTTTTGCTTGCGGGATTTACATCTTTCATTGTGTTTATTATCTCATTAGGTTGGGCATGCAGTGGCTCGACATACAGCTGAAAAAATGACAAAGAATTTGTGGCTTACCATCATACAAATAATACTTTATCAGTTCGTTATGCCTGATTTGGTCAACACAATGTCATCGCTCCTCTTGCGGCTCCCTTTCTCTCGGAAGTAAGTTAATTACATTTGTTCTTTTGATAAGTATCAATTGAAATATATTGTGCCTAAGGAGAGTTGGAGTTTTATATAGAAGGACTAAGAAACATGAGTTACGTTTGAAAATCTATTGCCATGGTATAGTTTGAACGGTTTGGTGATTGCTTTGGTGGAAGAATGTCATTGGGAAGTATATATGTCACTAATATCTAAGCCAACATTAATACATGTTACTCTTGCGAGTTTGTGTATACATACGTACGTAATTTCATGTTATAATGGGAAACATACAGTATGTTTTGACCTCTTTATCTGTCCTGATAAATGTACACTGCACAAATTGTTGGACTTTTTTATTCTTTTAAGTATTCCTATGTACTTCTTCCAGTGTCTCATGCTGCATCTGCAATGCCTTTGGTTGTGATTAGTAGATCAAAGGGTCAATGAAGTGTAATCCCTTTTAATACCTACTAGAATCTCTTTTGGATTTGTTAGATCCCTGTTTCTTCAAGTATATCAACTTTCATATCTACGTTGTAGCATATCAATTGCCCTAGGAAGTAAGATCTGAGAAATAAGTGGGTTAAAAATGAAACATGCTTATATGAAAGGGTTGCTTAACATCAATGCTGTATTCCCTAGTCTAATCAAGCATGCAAATGACTGAGTTTTGAAAATAAAACCAGTTTTGAACTGTTACCAAACAGATTATAAATGGTTTTTGTGCAGTATCAGAGTTTCTCAGTTCGATTTGAAGCAAGGTCTTGTGGCCTTGGGCGAGTTTAACTTTTTGTAATTTAGGTTTCCTTTAACTCGTAACAATAGAAATGATTATTTGTCAGGGATTGCTTTGGCTGAACTTTGGTTATGACTACGAGCAATATTGAAACAACATGAAAATGCCCCTTTAAGCTTTCCAAGCTTCCATTCTGTTATGATGATTTGTACATTTGGTCAATAATATGATATGGCTTACCCCTGGAAAAATGAAGCATCCACTGGAAATCTGATAGCTATTGACAGAGTTGAAGTTTTTGAAGCTTCCAGTTTTACAAAGGCACTTATCTTTGCTTGATTTGATTCCTTTGGCTGAACTTTGGTTATGACTACGAGCAATATTGAAACAACATGAAAATGCCCCTTTAAGCTTTCCAAGCTTCCATTCTGTTATGATGATTTGTACATTTGGTCAATAATATGATATGGCTTACCCCTGGAAAAATGAAGCATCCACTGGAAATCTGATAGCTATTGACAGAGTTGAAGTTTTTGAAGCTTCCAGTTTTACAAAGGCACTTATCTTTGCTTGATTTGATTCCTTTTCTGAAATATAGTAGATCTTAGCTACTTACTCTTGACATTCATCTGTCAGTTTATAGCTAACTACTAGTCTAGAAGGCTCAAAGTTTAAATTCTTTCTCCACTGCTCAACTATGAAATTTGATGTGCTTTAAATGTCATTCCAATAATCTTCACTGTTCTTACCATCCCTTGTTATCATCCTGTAGGATGGAAATCGAAGCAGATTATATCGGGCTGTTGTTGATGGCTTCTGCTGGCTATGATCCCCGAGTTGCTCCCAAAGTGTTTGAGAAGTTAGGAAAGGTCGGGAAGGATTCAGCACTGAACGATTATCTCTCCACGCATCCATCTGGGAGAAGAAGAGCTCAGTTGCTGTCTCAAGCTCAAGTAATGGAGGAAGCACTCATGATCTACCGCGAGGCTATAGCAGGACGTGGAGTTGAAGGCTTTCTTTAGTATTGCTTTCTACCACCAAAGCTACTCTCTCTTTCTGCATTCGGAATCCGGACCAGCCTGTCCACTTTTAAGGCATTCCTTGCATTCATCTTATTCACAAATTTTATTTCTGATCATCATATTGAAGTTCAATACAGATTTCAATTTGGGTTCTTTCCAATGGAAATTTCTTTGAGCAATAAGTGTAATTATTATTATGATGTCAGAAATTGTGTTTCTAGACTATTATGTTTTGGCATTTGCTGTTTGAATTCTCAAGACAGACAAAAACTCCAGGAATCACCTTTATAACAAGGAATGAGTTAGACAGATACATTTTCCCTTTTGTGATTGGTTGATCATTTAAAGATCAAAACTTTACCAGAAATTTGTAGCGCGAGTAATTAAAACCAAGTTGCTTAAGACCTTCTGAAATCCCAAGAGTTTTAGCAAGAGAGAAAGGGAAATGGAAAATCATGGGCCAACTAATCGCAATTTAAGCTGTCAAACGTCGTTCATTTCTCCCGCCTGTTTTAGTTACTTGGCTTAGCTACTGATTCCCTTAACCATGCTGGAAACTAAATGGGCAACGCTCAAGAGTACTATTTCACGGTTGATCGAAGAATGCAGGAGTCTAAAAGAGCTCAAACAAATTCATGCCCACATCGTAACTTCTCCAAAGCTATCCCAAAAACATCAAGATTTCCTCGTTACTCGCCTCCTGTTCGTTTCTGCGCTCTCAGACTTCGCTTCTCTTTGCTACGCGACCAAGGTTTTCAATTACATAAAGAGCCCAACGCTCTCGGTATATAACATCATGATCAGGGCCTTTGCTACCAAAAAAAGCGACCCAGATGGTGAGAATGTTTTTCAGTCTATGAATCTTTACAAGCAAATGGTTTTGAGTGGCATTTCGCCGGATTGCATCACGTTTCCTTTTCTTATAAAGGAATGCAGCAGGAGAGTTGATAGCTGTGTAGGGTGTAGCATTCATGGAACAGCCATTAAATTTGGGTGGGTTGGTGATCTTTACGTTCAAAATTCTTTGATAAATTTTTATTCTGAATGTGGGTTTATGAATACTGCAAGGAAGTTGTTTGATGAAATGCTGAATAGGGATGTTGTTTCTTGGAATTCGATGATTATTGGGTACCTGAGATGTGGGAATCTTGATACGGCATTAGAATTGTTTAGAAGCATGGAGAAGAGGAATATTATCACTTGGAATTCGATGATAACAGGTTTTGTTCAGGGTGGCAGGGGAAAAGAGGCCTTGCAGTTGTTCAATGAAATGCAGAATTTAAGTACTGATAATGTTAAACCGGATAAAATTACAATGGCTAGTTTACTTTCAGCTTGTGCTTACCTTGGCGCCATTGATCATGGGAAATGGATTCATAGTTACTTGAGGAGAAGCGGCATTGAATGTGATGTGGTGATTGGAACAGCATTAGTTGATATGTATGGTAAATGTGGTAGTGTGGAGAGGGCATATGGTGTTTTTAAAGAGATGCCTAAAAGGGATACCTTGGCTTGGACTGCTATGATTTCTGCATTTGCACTTCATGGCTATAGTAAGGAGGCCTTTGAGACCTTTGAAGAGATGAAAGCTGGGGGGGTGAAGCCTAACCATGTTACATTTGTTGGGTTATTGTCAGCTTGTGCTCATTCTGGCTTGGTAGAGAAAGGTCGCTGGTATTTTGATATGATGAGGTGTGTTTATTCGATAAAGCCGCAGCTGCACCACTATGCTTGCATGGTTGACATCCTCAGTCGGGCAGGGTTATTCAAAGAGGTAGAAGAGCTTGTTAGAAGTATGCCAATCGAGCCAGATGTGTTTGTGTGGGGAGCGGTACTTGGAGGCTGTAAGATTCATGGAAATTTAGAACTAGGAGAGAGGGTGGCATGGCATTTGATTGATTTGGAGCCGATGAACCATGCTTTTTATATTAACTTGTGTGATATATATGCTAAAGCTGGTAGATTTGATGATGTGAAGAGAATTAGAGCCTTAATGAAAGAACGAGGTATTAGAAAAGAAGTTGCCGGCTGTAGCATGATTGAAGTTGATGGGGTTGTTGTAGAATTCTCAGTTAAAGGGTCACCTGAGCTAGTGATGGACAAGATAAGGCTGGTCTTAAATTTTTTGAGTAATGAGATAAAGGGTGAAGGTAACATGCATTACTGTGATGAGGGATTATTGGATACACATTATCGATGATTATATTGCATATTATTCTTTGGTTTTTCTCTAATTTTTCACAGTCGAGTAAAGAGAGTCTTTACCTTCTCTGTTTTTCTTTTATAGGAACCTTAAATTGAGAAAATGAAGTAATAATTGCTTTTGCTTCCTCAACTTGGTACTATATTCTGAAAGCAAATGACTTCAATCAATTTATGAATTAATTTTCTACAGTTTTCTTAAACAAACATGTAATACAGCTTGTTGTTGCAAATGAAGGGATGTCCTGGATCTTTAAGAATTTGTTTAAGAAATTAGATCCCCATTGTATAATACCTGAAAAAACTTGAGCCTGTGTGTGTTTAATTATTTTGGAAAGAATCAGTGGAAAATATTTTACTCTTTCTTCTGTTGTGTAGAGTGTGTATTTATGTTTATCCGGAGGGTGTCAGGGCCAATATCATTCCAGAATCAAGAGCAAATCATCGAATGTGGACAAAGGTCAAAGATTCATCCTAGCCAGTTGGGACCACTTGAGATATAAAATTTGTTGTTGACAAAAAATATCACTTTCCTACAAAAGCAAAGAATTGTTAAATGACAGACTGCCAAAGGTCTGATGACCGTGGCATTCACGGCCCACGGCAGTCGTTCTCCTTCATATTTACTTGATTTCTTATCAGGTTATGAAGATATAGTACATCTAAACGGGTTATTCACTTCTGAGCTTCTTTTTACTTCCTCACCATGGGCGCTGTCTTCCTGTCTTCTGCCGTTATCTTACTTCTTGTTGCCTTGTTCATTTCGACCTCTTTTGTTCTAGCTGTGGTGGGAGCGTTGACTTTTGTTCTGATAACATTCACAGCTTTATACTCATTGCTTCATGTTACAGAATTAGTCTCAAAGGACAAACGACCTCCCGTAGACGGTCTTGTGTTACATCTTCTTGTCCACTTCAATAGACTTTTTGATTACCAAACATCCCTTGCAAAGAAACACAGCACTTTCCGATTGATTATGCCATTTCGAACTGAGGTTTTTACTGCTGATCCAGCTAATGTTGAACATATTTTAAGAACCAACTTCCCTAATTATGGAAGGGTATGAATCTTTTACGTTTTCCTTTTAAGCTTTATTTTCTTGCTTTTCGATTAGCATGTGAAATTTGGTGTTGGGGTATACAGGGTAGCCACAGTGAGATACTGGGAGATCTCTTTGGTGATGGTATCTTTGCAGTAGATGGAGAGAAATGGCGCCATCAGCGGAAGCTTGCGAGCTATGAATTCTCAACCAAAAATTTGAGAGAATACAGTACTGCTGTATTTCGGCAAACTGCAACAAATTTGGTTTCAAAAGTTTCCATTATGGCAGTAGCTAAGCACGCAATGAATTTGCAGGTTCTTATCTTGCTTTTAACTTTAGAACACTGCAAACTTTGGTAGAATTTACATTCTTAAATTGTTTTCAGGCAATTAGATCAATCATTTAGATACCTGGCAGAAAAAAATAAGGTAATCTCTTGAGTTCCTTTGGAGTCTTTTTGCAGTTGAAAAGGACTTTCAATTGGAATTTAAAGCTTTTTTGAATACTTGAGAAAAGATAGAAAAAAAGGGGAAAAGTATAAAAGTGGGTTTGCTAGTAGTTCTTCTTTAGTGTAAGTCACAGCATAAAGATTTAGGTCTAGAATTGATTTTTCTTTCTCTGCTTCTCTTAAATTTTACATTCTTTCCAGGATATGTTTATGAAATCAACTTTAGATTCAATTTTCAAGGTGGGATTTGGAGTTGAGTTGAATACATTGTCTGCCTCAGATGAGTTTGGAAACCGGTTCACCAAGGCTTTTGATGATGCCAATGTTATTGTGTTTCGGAGGTATGTTGATGTGTTCTGGAGAGTTAAAAGGTTCCTTAATATAGGTTTGGAAGCTGCTCTTAAGAGAAACATCAAAATCATTGATGACTTCATTTTTGAATTGATTCGTTGCAAGAGGGAGCAGATGAAAAATGAAAAGCTTGTGGTTAGTAAATTCACCATTAATAGTTAATACTTATGAAACTTTTCGTTCTTGAGTATCTAAATTCTAAACTGATTCCTGAAATTGGGCAGAGAGAGAAAGAAGATATATTGTCAAGGTTTTTGATGGAGAGCGAGAGGGATCCTGTAAACATGACTGATAAATACTTGAGAGATATTATTCTCAGTTTCATCATAGCTGGCAAAGACACAACAGCAAACACTCTCACTTGGTTCTTTTACTTGCTTTGCAAGCATCCTCTTGTTCAGGAGAAGATTGCACAGGAGGTCACTGACGCAACTCAAGCAAAGGATAACATATGTCCTGATGAAGTTTCAAGTTTGATGACAGAGGAAGCATTAGAAAGAATGCAGTATCTTCATGCGGCATTAACTGAAACTCTTCGACTTTATCCAGCTGTTGCATCGGTAATATCTGGTTCCTCTTTGTAATTTCTGTGGAAAATGCAACTTGATTTTATTTTTCAGTAAGGTACATTGTGATATAGTGAAAGTCTACTATTTTGTGGCATGTTTCTGGAAAAAAAAAAAAAAAATCATCTGCTGTATTCCTGATGATGCAGGATGGTAAAATGTCAGTAGAGGATGATGTTCTCCCTGATGGGTATATAGTAAAGAAGGGAGATTCGATTAGTTACATGCCTTATGCCATGGGAAGAATGACGTATATTTGGGGAGAAGATGCTGAGGAATATCGGCCCGAAAGATGGCTTGAGAATGGCATTTTCCAACCCGAGAGTCCTTTTAAGTTCACTGCATTTCAGGTAACATTTTTGCTTTAAATTGAAGTATATCTCTTGACATTCTCAAACTTTTTTTTGGGTACATAAGAGCGGTCCAAGACCGCTTTAGCTAACAATGGCCATAGGCCTAAACACATCCGGGATTTAACTGGAACTGCAATTTATTGTTTAGGCCGGTCCTCGCATCTGCGTGGGAAAGGAATTTGCATACAGGCAAATGAAAATTTTGGCTGCTGTTCTTCTCTACTTGTTCCAGTTCAGACTTGTGAATGAGAGCAAGGAAGCTACATATCAAACTATGTTCACCCTTCACATGGCTGAAGGGCTCAAAGTTTATGCATTTCCTAGGGCTTAACTATGAACCTAAATAATGTACTTCTGACTTGGGGCGCTGTAGCCTTCTTGGCCCACCTTTTTTTGGATTTGGATTACAAGCTAGCTAGAACCATAATACAAGCTATGATAGCATTGCATCACACTGAGACTCGTTTTCCTTCTTCTTAGTACAAACCTTTCTATATAGCGCACAAATTTTCTTTCACCTATTTTATCAATTCACAAAACTTAAATCCGATATATTCTACTTAGACTCAGTTGTTGAATGTTGATGGATCATAAATTACCTATCTGGACTTTGTCATAGTCACCCTAAGGCTAAGCCTTATCCTTTCAGCCTAGCTTCCCTCGAGGAATATTGGGCTGGTTAGAAAAGAGGCCAGCTTCTATTATGGATGGGCTCATCTTTATGAAACACTTTAGAATATAGTCGAACTTTTTTTTTCTTTTTTGGAGTTTGACTAATGAGTTTTTTTTTTTAATCAAATTGTTTTCATAATTTTCTACTTTATGCTATTTACTCTTTTTATAATTTTTATTTTACATAATTTAACTCTTAAACTTTATTTTTATATAAAATAATCCCTTGGACATTTTTATTCTATGTGATTTAGTCCATCATACATTTTATTTACACAATCTAATACTTTAACTTTATTTCTTTTATCGAAAATGAAATTACAAAGATAATACACATTTCCCACTATGATCGATGGCTCTTTTGGTTGTTAATAATAGGTGAAAAAATATTAAAATCATAAATAAAAATTACAATCTTTTCTTAAAAAAAAAAAGCAATCCATCATGGTGGAAAATGTGTCAATAATTTAGATATTTTAAATCTCCCCATTAATTTGGTTATAGTTTCAAATCATACTCGATATAGTATGTATACTATCCATATCTATAACCCACGTTTTAGCAATAGAATAATTTGAAAAGGAAAGAAAAGGGATTTGCTTCTTGTTGAATATTCAATCTGCCAGCAATATTGTATATGGATTTTCTATCTGACAGAAAAGAATTTCTTGGAACAAACTTCATTCTTATTATTATTATTTTTTTTTTAAGATATGTATATCTTGATATCTGATTCAAATTCAATGATTCATGTCCTGTACTTGCATAATTGAATTATTATAATAAAATAAAAAAAAGTACATGATAATAATAATCTAAACTAAAAAGTAACACAAAAGATCCTTATAACATACCCTCTCTGTTTTTTTTTTTTGATAATAACATACCCTCTCTGTTGAGTTGAATATGTATCAGCATCCCAATAATTAAGTAAAAAAATGATAGCTCCTATTTGGGTTGGGACGTGATCATGATTCATGATATCCCTCTTAGATATAAAAAAATGTGTATCATACCGACTAATGTCTTCAAATAAACACTATATATTATATTAAAATAATCGATCTCTGATTTGGTATTTAATTGCTGCCCCATTAAATTTATGTAGAACATGAAATCGGCATGACTCATCATAATGTAGTGTACGACTTGACATTTAAAAAAAGAAGTCGAGACTATAGAATTTCAAGCATCCTGAATTCCTGATCCTGCCTGCAGCCTCTTGAGTTATTTTATTGAGCTGATATCTTCTTATTAATTACTTTGATTATTGTTGTTATTAATTTATAGATAAAAATCAGTTTCTGATACACAGAGAGATTGTATCGTTCAATGGGTTGGCGCAAATACCAAAAGCTTGAAATTGTGATGGAAAACACTAAATTTGAAATTATTATGGCCCTTCGTTGGTAGGCTAGGTTATAAGTTAAGTCTGATGAATTTCATGTAATATGAGTTTAGATCCTAAAAGAATGGAAGGTTTATCATTATTTTAAAAATGGCGAAATATTTTCTGCAAACAATCAAATAGGTTATTGGACTTCAATTTTGACCAATTAAAAACTTGAACTCTCAATTTGACCAAATAAGCCCTTTTGATGTGAGAAAAAGCCAGACCAACATATTGCGTAACCTGAAAATATCATGTTAACTTAAGTAAATTTTCTGAAAAAGGGGAAAAAAATCTGAAATCATTTTCAGAAAAGTTATTTTCATGTCACCGCCTTTTTTTTTTTTCATTTTCAACAAATTTACTCTAAACTGACATGGCATTTTCAGGTCATGTGATATGTTGGCGTGGATTTTTCTAATGATAAAAGGGCTTATTTAGTCAAAATTGGGTTTTTGGAGGTTTGATTAGGCAAAATTAAAGTTCATGAACTTATTTGATATTTTTTTTATAATTCAGGGCCTATTTTTTTCGATAAGCCTTTTAAAAACCTATAAAACGTACCGTTCTAAACTTTGACAAGAGAAAAGGAAAAAAAAAAGAAAAGAAAAAGATTGCCTTATAAACTCAAAGTTTGAGTTGCTTTAATCCTTGATGCCTTTTGCAACCTTTATTACATTCTACACATATAAAGACAGAGAGAACAAACATAAATATATGGACCCGAAAGAAATGCAATATCAATATGCAAAGGGAAAAAAGGCCTAAAATCTTTTATTTTTCTTAAAGTACCTTTATACTTCACATCAGGCCGAAAAAGAATAGTACTACTAGTAATAATTACAAACCAGACGTTTATTTCATTTCAATATGGATCAAAATGCAAACCAACGGAAGAAATCAAAGGCAATCCCCTGGATTCCTTAATTATGATTTTCACGACACGACCATGAACCACTTCAATCTTGTGAAGTCTCTTGTATCCCACTGTCGTCCCTTCCACTACTTTCTTGCCATCTACATATATTTCATGTCTTATGATCCTTTGCCCAAGCCCAATTGCTTCTTGAATTCTCACCACATTGAATCTCAATCCTTCATCATTTTCCAATTTAATTTCAACCCAATGTTGCTTTTTGTCACCATCATCATCTCTTGGTGCCCAATATGTCCAAAGATGGTCACTATCTAACACATTCTCGGGACCAAATCCGCCACCTTTTCCTCCCCTTTGGCTACTTGCTTTTATCAAGCTTTTCTGTGCCAAATTGGTGGAAAAGATTGTGTCAATTGCAGTTCTAAACTCTTTTAATCTATGAACATCTGTCTCAGATATAAGCCCTGTTGTGTTGGGTGGAACATTGAGTAACATGACACAATTTCTTCCTACTGAATTGTAGTAAATTTCTAAGAGCTCACTTAACTTCTTTGGTGACTCTGATTTATGCCAAAACCATCCATTTCGGATTGACACATCGCATTCTGGCGGCAACCAATTTGTCCCCTTTGGATCACCCGTATTAAGATAGCTGCATTATTGAAAACCCATTGAAATAATTAAGCTCACATGGATGATGAATCACTTTATTGATAATAGACCAAGTCCTGTCATGGAATACAGCTACTAATCAGATCAATTAAATTTTGTTTGGTGAACTGCAAAAGGGCTTACTAGCCATTTTGCCTCCTAAACTGTGGGGCTAAGGACACTTTTTTCCCCGATTATGATCGAGACTATTTGTTCCATGAACTTTCAAAATTCAGGACAATTTACCCCTATATTTGGGATAAAATTGTCCTCAATTTGAAAAGTGCAGGGGACAAATTATCCTGAATTTGAAAATTTAAGAGGAAAGTTGTTGCGACATAAAGTGCATAGGGCAAAATATCCTTAGCATTGCAGTTCCGAGGTAAAAAGACTAATAAGAAAAAGAACAATCTACTTTTAACGGCTAAATAACTTCCCTATATAGCTACCTTAATTAAGTAGGTGTTATAAACCAAAAACAGAGAATTTAACTAAATATTACTTGTTCATTTGTATAATCAAACAAAAAAATCATTGGAGTATGATAAACAAAAAAGGAAAGGATCTTTTTCTTCAAATGATTAACAGATATAGAAATAATAAAGAATATTATCTATATTCACAGCTTATTCTGATTTGTCTTTCTTTACTTGCAATGGAAATCCTTGTATAGTTTTGAAGTGAAGGAGTGATGAATAGATAGTTATATAGTCTATATATGGGAAAATTTCTTACTCAACAATGCTGGCGTTTCCAATTGACAGCAAGGTGGCGTTAATGGTAGACCAACTGGTGTTTCCGGCGAATCCTTGCTCATTTCCGACCCATCTCACATCGGGACCGGCATCGGAAAATATATTGATTGAACTCTGCAACTCTCTCACCATTGCAAACCAATCTTCAAAGTAATATGACATGTTCTTCGCATTTGTGCCCTTTGCTCCATCAAACCATATCTCCTTAACGCTTCCATATCTGTCAAATATTGCATGGAATATTATTATGAAGATTTAATTGAAAAAAAAATATCAATCAAGTTAAAAAAAATTAATTACTTGGTAAGAAGCTCTTGCAACTGAGCTAAGTAGTATTCATTGTACTGCAAATCATGTCCATATCTCGGATCATGGCGATCCCAAGGTGACAAGTATAATCCGGCATCAATATTACCGCCGCCGTGAGCTTTAACGGCGGTGACGAACTCTTTCACGACGTCACCCTGCCCATTCTTCCAAGGACTCGATAAAACAGAGTGCTCTGTATATTTAGAAGGCCAAAGGCAAAAGCCGTCATGGTGTTTTGCGGTGAGGATCATGAGAGAAACCCCTGCCTCCGCCGCCGTCGTAACCCATTGCTTGGCATCAAAACCTACAGGGTTGAAGATGGCGGGGTTTTCTTTCCCGGTACCCCATTCGGAGTCTGTGAAAGTGTTGACACCGAAATGAAGGAACATTATGAGTTCTCTTTGTTGCCATTTCAATTGGGAAAACGTTGGGAGTGGAAGGATTGGAAGTGGGGGTGTTGGGATTTGATCACGATAAGAAATGGCCGATTTTGAGAGTCGAAGTAGGATTATACATATTATGGATAAAGAAAAATGGAATTTAGACACCATTTTTATGATGGGGTGTTTCTTTTTCTTGGCTTCCCTACTACTATTGTAATGTCTATAATCTCTAATATAATGTTAGTGCTGAAAGGATAGATAAGCATAAGCCCAAAGGATGAGATGATATATAAGGGAATGGGACCAAACAAAAGGAGAAAGTGGGAGGGAGATTCTCTGGCAAAAGAGAGAAAGTGAGAGTGATTTTTGAGTCGGATTTTGTTTGTATCATCTTTATTTCGTAGGTGTGAAAATGTTGACACATTCACGGGTTGCGTTGGCTTTTCCATTTCAGGTCGTGTGATATGAGCAACTTAGTATTGGTGTTTAATGATTTCCCATTTTCCAAGAAAATCTTACTAGGAAGTATTGTAAGGAAGAAAAATTAGAATAGGAATGGGCCTTGGACCCTTGGGGTTGGATTGGTAGCCTTGGCAGCCCTTTTAACCTGCTCAAAAGCCGACCAAACCCACCTTAAAAGGGCCTAATTATAAAGAATCAGTCTTTGAGATTGCATTTTCGGCCGGTGGCCTTTGGATTTTTTGACATTTTATAACATACAATACTGTTAGTTATGTGAAGAACTGGCAATTCGTCATGTATAACATACTGTTAGTTTGTTTCATCCTAGATGAGTTTAGAGAGATATGATTCATGGAATTTTCATTTTATATGGGTTTTTAGTTACATGCACATGGGCCAGTTAAGATGAATTGTTATTTTTTTTATTCAAAGAAAGGGGTCTTCTTGTGGACATTATTGACCTAAGGGCTTTTAGACCCTGCTCCGTCTTAAATCTGGGAACTCCATGATGAGGGCTGAGAGACACACATGTGGGCAGTAGTAGGGTTTATCAAGAGTGGATCTTATAACACAATGTGTGGATAAGAGTTTATATGATCGAAAACTTTGTGTTTCCTCAGACTCAAATTTATGACCAGGAATCTTACACTTGGCTTCCTAAACACTAACTAAGCCATCCCGGGCAAGATGAATTTGTTAATTAATTTAGTATGTTTATTAATTCATGATCTTTTTCTTTTATAAAAATATTGTTTCCTCCGTCTTAATAGTTGTGCCTCGGTTGCCGACTGCAACATTGAATACCTGACGCTGGCTCGCTTCATCTGACTCATTTACGCTTCCATTTAAACTCTCGCCAAGAAGCCAAACCTGATTGAAAATCGGCAAGGCAACCAATAGAAGCTAGAACCAAAATTACTAGCACATTCTCACATTATCTCTCGCCCTTTAACCAAAACTAGATGGATCCTATTCCTCTCCCTCTACTTGAGCTTAATAAGCAATATTCGCTTTCCAAAATCATCACCATTTTCCTCTCTCCCGAAAACCTTCCAATTTCTACCCTTATTCTTGTACTAATGTCCATTGAAGGTTCCTTTTTCTTCCAAATATGGCAACCCTTTTTCAATTTCCTATTATTATCTTCTTTCCTTCTTCTTATTCTTTTTGCCCTAATTAGATCCTTATTCGCCTCCAAGTCTCCGCCCATCTATCTTGTAGATTTCTCATGTTTCAAACCACCAAACGATTGCAAAGTTCCTTCCTCTTACTTCGTCGAACATGCCTCCATGATTGAATCTTTCGACACTAAAAGTGTAGAGTTCATGGCTAAAGTCCTCTTTTCTTCGGGTCTAAGTGAAGAAACTTATCTGCCTCCTGCCTTACACTCCATTCCTCCAAAAACCCATCACCAAGAATCCATTAAAGAAGCCGAAATGGTTCTTTTTCCTATAATGGATGATCTTTTATCCAAAACAAAACTTTCTCCTCAAGAAATCGATATCCTCATTGTAAACTGTAGTGGTTTTTGCCCTTCACCTTCTCTCTCATCCATCATCATTAACAAATACTCCATGAGAAGTGATATTAAGAGCTTTAGTCTCTCTGGTATGGGGTGCAGTGCTGGAGCCATTGCCATTGATTTAGCTCAAAATCTTCTCAAAACCAACAAAAATTCTTACGCCATTGTTCTTAGCACCGAAATCTTGTCTTCGGGTTGGTATTCGGGTCGTGAGAGATCCATGTTGCTCCTTAATTGCCTCTTCAGAATGGGAAGCGCCGCAATCTTGCTCACGAACAAGAAAGAAGCAAAAACTCCGTCAAAATATAAGCTTTTTCACAGCCTAAGAACCCAAAGAGCTTTCGACGATAAAGCTTACTTCGCCGCCATTCGTGAAGAAGACTCTTGTGGGAAACTTGGGGTGACGTTTAAAAAAGATGTACTTCAAGCCGTAAGTGAAACTCTCAAGTCTCACATAACAATCCTCGGTTCACAAATCTTGCCTTTTTCGGAAAAACTTCGGCATGTTGTTTCTAAATTCAGGAAGAAATTCAATTTCAATTACAAATCAGGGGAAATTATTTACATGCCAAGTTTTAAGACTGTGATTCAACATTTTTGTTTGCCAACTTCGGGACAGGCTTTAATAAAAGAGATAGCGAAAGGGTTAAAGTTTGATGAGAGAGACATGGAAGCTGCTTTAATGACACTTCATAGGTTTGGGAACCAGTCGTCTTCGTCGTTGTGGTATGAGTTGGCTTACATGGAGGCCAAGGAAAAAGTGAAGAAAGGTGACAAGGTTTGGTTGCTGGGTTTGGGAACTGGTCCGAAATGTAATAGTTCGGTTTGGGAGTGTTTGAGGCCCATAATTGGGGAGTCCAAGAAGAACAACAACCCATGGGGAGATTGTATTCACATGTATCCTCTTCAGGCCTTTTCTTCTTAGTGTCAAATCCTGATTATAGTTTTCTTGATTTTCAAAGTTTGATTTCCTGGTCAATTAGTTAATCGGATTTAAGCAGTGTATGGTCAATTAGTTGATTTCGAGGGAATTTAATTTATCTGGCCAAAAAAAACTTTCTAATTTAGGAAAGATTTTTTCAATTAATGCATACTTACATTGAATTTTACAAATCTAATTGCATATTTCTTTCGATTTATAACATGGTTCTTATCACAATTTGTTTTTTTTTTCAATGTTCTAAATTTCGAAAGTTACCCATAAATATCACCTAATGAAATTTTGGGTTAAATCTGATATTAAATTTGTGTCTAAATTTTAATAATATTTTTAATTATCATAATTTTATTGGTCGAAACCATAAATAATACGGTGGAATTGATTTATACAAATCCTGAAAAGATAGCTAATATGAAACGGAATGAGTAATTAATCTAGCAATTGTACACAGCTCCACGCAAAATTAAGTTTTCTGGCTTGACCTCTTCTTTGCTAATCACTCCAAGAGAAAACTCTTGTAATTTGACCAGCTCACATGTTTCAAGGAGGGGAAAAATCTTTGTTTGTATGCAGAGCTTCTAATTGGGTTCATTTATTGAATGGAGATTTGGAGTCAAACTAGACAGCTCGAAGTTGGTGAGAACTTAAAAAAGCGTGCTAGATTTTTGACATTGCACTCTTTCAATCAATGAATATAAATGTAGTAACTTGTAACTTGTTCCCTCTGATCGAGCCTAACCTCATTTACACCCTAAATATCCCAATAGCTAGCTCTGAGGTTCTGAAAAAGATAAGGCAAAGAGGCAGAGTGAGAGGAGAGAAAAGCTCTGATCAACTTTTAGCGCAATCCTCCATATCTCCCCGGCCGTGTTATATTATATGGCCCTAAAACTTCATCTCAAGTTGTTCAAGAGGATGCTTAATTCCTAGTTCTATAGTAGGAGTACAATATTTGAAGTGAGCCAATCCTATAATACAAGTTCAGAGTTTAGAGATTCAATAAACAAAATGCTTATAATTACTTGGAGCTGTATTCTGCAGTCAATCTGATCCAATCCACCTCCAAATGGATTGGTTTGTTATCTATTCTGCCATGTTTCCCAACCAACCAAATTTATTTCTCTGACAAATTCCAACAAAAAAGTTCAAAAAAACGAGTACTATTATTACTTGTATACATTGTCGTTTTGACTAGCATACCAGGAACAAGAAAAGTGTAAGTATAAGTAATTCATTTCTTCGGAAGACTTTGATTGATGCGGTTGACTTTGGTCTCCTTGCAATCAATTGGAGTCTAATTCTTGGTTTGATATCGATTTTGTCAACGTAGAAAGTACGTACACAGGTGGACATCTTAATTTTCCACCCACTCATCGATCTGTGTCAAAATAGTCATTTATTTTATAACTTGCTTGAGATTTGAGAAAGTATGGGATCGTTTGGAAGTTTTAAGAATGGGTGACAATTGACAAACATCATTACCTTTCGTCGAACATGGAGGGATGGAACGGCATTTTTGGTGCATGCTGTGCTTATCTCGTGTCTCCGCCACACACCACTCGAGGATAAATGATTAGTAGTAGATAAAATTGTGATAACTCGAACTTGTAAAATTTGGGTACAAGTTTTCGTCTCAAATTTACTACATTATTATTGAGAGATATGGTTCAATATATAAAATTTTCAACGATAAGGCAATTTTAGTAATCCTTTTCAAAATTGGTGGCATACCTTGAAATGTTACTATAATGTAAGATAATAGTAATTCATACTAAACCCCTTCTCATAGTAAAGATGGAAATTCAAGTTCCCAAACACTTTTAATTTGTAGAATTCAAATTCATCTTGACTATTTCTTTCCTTGCCATTATTGCTGCAAGCCCTTGATTAAATGAGCATCAACTGCCAACGGAAACATCCATGCTCATGCAGGCCTATCATAAATTTACACCCTATATAAACCCCCATCTCCAAGTGATCAGATTATAACTAGCTATACAGCTTTGCCTTTATCTTTTTTGTGAATTCTCTGTCTAAATTTAAGAAAGAG
The DNA here is from genome assembly GCA_001974825.2 of Corchorus olitorius. Lineage (NCBI taxonomy): Eukaryota > Viridiplantae > Streptophyta > Magnoliopsida > Malvales > Malvaceae > Corchorus > Corchorus olitorius. The sequence continues at coordinate 90,481 of AWUE01015392.1, forward strand.
CACCCACCCCTCTGTTAATCAAAAATACCAACATTCTCTCTTCTCCACAATGTTATCTAAACACCAGCATTCAATTCTTTTACAACTTCTCGGAATGTTTGCTACTTTTATTGTTGGAGCTTTGTTTATCCTTCAAAAATGGAGTCCCATAATTTTCCACTTCTTCTTACTATCTTCCTTTATCCTCTTCATTCTCAGAAACCATTTCTTCAACTTGAACCCTCCTGTCTATCTTGTAGACTTCTCATGTTTCAAACCACCAAGCATTTACAAAGTCTCTTCCTCTTACTTCACACAACACACTTCCATGATTGAATCTTTTGACAATGAAAGTGTGGAATTCATGGCTAAAATCCTTGCTTCTTCGGGACTAAGCGAAGAAACCTATCTTCCTCCAGCCTTACACTCCATTCCACCAAAAACCCATCAAAGAGAATCCATTGAAGAAGCCAAATTAGTACTCTTCCCTGTAATGGATGATCTTTTATCAAAAACAAAACTTTCTCCTCAAGAAATCGATATCCTCATTTTAAACTGTAGTGGTTTTTGCCCTTCACCATCTCTTTCCTCCATTATCATCAACAAATACTCCATTAAAAGTGATGTCAAGAGCTATAATTTATCCGGTATGGGATGCAGTGCTGGATCCATCGCCATTGATTTGGCTCAAAACATACTCAAAACTTACAAGAACTCAAATGCCATTGTTCTTAGCACTGAAATCTTATCAACCGGTTGGTATTCAGGTCATGAGAAGCCTAAATTACTCCTAAACGCCGTCTTCAGAATGGGAAGCGCCGCAATCTTGCTCACGAACAAAAAAGAAGCAAAAACTTCGTCAAAATATAAGCTTTTACACAGTCTAAGAACCCAAAGAGCCTTCGACGATAAAGCTTACTTCGCCGCCTTCCGTGAAGAAGACGCTAACGGAAAACTTGGCGTGACGTTCAAGAAAGATTTACTACAAGCCGTAGGTGAAACTCTAAAGTCACACATAACAATCCTCGGCGCCAAAATCTTTCCTTTGACGAAGAAACTATGGTATGTCATTTCCATAATCCGAAGGAAATTCGTCGATAAATCTGCAGAAATTTACACCCCAAGTTTCAAAACAGAGATTCAACATTTTTGCTTGCCGACATCGGGAAAGCAACTGATAAAAGAGGTGGCTAAAGGGTTGAAGCTTAATGGGAAAGACATGGAACCTGCTTTAATGACGCTTCATAGGTTTGGGAACCAGTCTTCGTCTTCATGGTGGTATGAATTGGCTTATATGGAAGGAAAAGAGAGAGTTAAGAAAGGTGATAAGGTTTGGCTTCTAGGGCTTGGAACAGGGCTTAAGTGTTGTAGTTTAGTTTGGGAATGCTTACGAGACATTGTTGGAGAGTCCGAAAGAGGTCCATGGAATGATTGTATCCATCGCTATCCTGTTGATCTTCATCATGGTGTTCAATCTGACGGTCACCATTAATTGAGTTTCCTTAATCTCTATGATTATTAGCACTATACTACTATCAAATTAAATTATGATAATAAATATCTTAGTCAAGGTTTAATATAGACGTAATTATTGAAAGTCCATGAGTTAATGGAATGTATAGTAACACTTTTAACTTATTGCAATATAATTGTATATAATCTAAAAATTACTCCTTTTTGAACCGAGAATGTGAAGATTAATTCTACTTCCCAATATTGTATATCCTTATTGACTAAAGGGAATTAGAAAGGAAAAAAAAACAACTAAAATTATTGTGAAAGAAAGGAACCAAAAACAATCTCATTCATGGGCCTGGAAATATTGAGAAAGAACCCAATATTGTGTGTGGGCTTAGTAGGTTGCAGTTTATGGAGCCTTGGGCCCATTGGGACCAACTCAAACCATTTAATCTTGACAAAGAAATATTCAGAAGTAGATAACTATGATTCTTTTTTTTTTTTTGAAGAAAAGATAACTATGATTCTTTAGCTTTCATTTTTTTGGTTTATGTTTATGTAACATGTACATTTAATTTATACAATATTAAACATGGATATCGGTAATGTCTACATCATTAAAAACTTGAAGAGAGACATAAATATTGATTCATAAACATGACAAAAACATTCATAATAGATAGTTTGAAAGCTTTTGGAAGACTTACACTTGAAAATGACATTAGCCTAATCTAAAGGATCCGATCTCAGAAAATTCCAAACAATAATTAATAAGCATTAGTATACTAATTAAGGGTACTTAATTTATTACGCAGTCATTTTGCTATTACATCATTCAAGTCAAAATCCTAACAATCTCTATTTAACATGAGTCGAGCAACGTTCCCTCAAAAAAGAGTCTAGCAATGTCAAAACTCAAAACAGTGCTTCTTTTGAAAACATTAATTATATTTTGTTTCTTAGTCTGGAATATTGCACACACATGACATATCCTACATCACAATCTCATTTGCTATAGTAAGAAATTCCTTGATATACTTACTCTAATTTAAACTCAGATAATAATAATAATTAAATTAAGTTATTCCAATTTTCAAGTTCAAACTTCAAAACTAGCTAGAACAATTTTTGTATAGTCAAGCATGTGCCATTAATGTTGCATCTATATATATATTTTAGCCTTATTATATATATTAATAATCATAATCATAATAACATAAAACCTTGTACAACAACACTTCTATTTGATGAATCACATGAACCCAATAAACTTTAATAAGGTTAATACATACATACTCTAATAAGAAAATAAAAAGAAAAAAGATGTTGATCTCAATACTTAAAGAAAAGTTGGAGTACTCCAAAACCAAAACCAAAATGTTGGTTTCAGCCAGCAATTAACAAAGCAAAGCAAGCAATAAAATTGATTGCAAGTGCCAAGTAGTATATGAAGAAGGTACATTGATACTTGTGGAGTCTGTCTCCCATATTTAGTGCTGATAGCAACGCCCCGCCATTAATATGATCAAAGCATTTATGTCCATATTTAAAGCTAGCTTTGCTCCAACGGCAAAATTTGAACCGCCTGTTTCTTCTTTCCTTGAGTCTTGAAAGAAAGTAAAATTAGCATTGCCTTATTTATTACTCCCATCTTCTCTCTTTGAATCCTGTTGGTGTTGGCCTCTTCAAACTTCAAATCGATACATGAGCTGAGCGCTACCATAAAGACGACCTTGTTGATGGCGGTGCCTGCCTGCCTGCCTCTTCATTTCACAATAATGCTTCATGGAACTTGTAAAAGCAAATAAATGTGTAGTAGTTTTATTATGATTAATTATATTATTATCATTGATTGTTTAATTACTTTGTCATATATAGTATCATGTAGAACATTGAGTGTCGAGGGTAGGTCTCCGCGTTAACACTCCGATATTTAAGTCAGAGTAATATTTAAGAACAAGTAGCGAATAAAAGGTATATAAAAGTAAGTTTATGAAAATCTTCACCCTGAAAAGCCTAATAGAGTACACAAGTAAACCTTGGTATACAGCTAGTAAAAGTACTATTGTAGTGAAGGAGGGAATCCAAGCAGAATTCATCCAGTGACAGAAGTCATATCACTATTTTCCCTCTTTTGATGTTATTCTTCATTATTGATTCTTCTTTTGGTTTTGGATGGGTATGCATTATTAAACTTTTTATAAGGCTGTGATGCCAACAAAAAAAAAAAAAAACTTTTGATAAGGCTGAATAAATGTACAATGAATTAAAGAGTAACTGATGAAATTGCATGTTCTTGACCTTTTTGTTGCCTGAAAAGTTACCATTGTCCTCTATATACTGCATTTCTCAATGCCCCAAATCTAAATAGGCCAAAGCAACACAACCCATTATTAACCCAATTTCTCCTTTATCTCACCCAACGCCCCTACTTAATTTCTATATATAAGCCATAATGACGCCTTAGACAGCAAATATATATTAACTCCAGCTCTAGTTCTCGCAAGAAATCTATGCCAGGTAACATGTACCTATAAATATTGATTACATATTTATTTAATCCAAGCTATCATGAAACCTCATTAATTCGAGACTAAATGCTCGATAATTAACCACATAGTAGTAACATTTATAAACCTGAGTCTAATTGATGATTTTCTTATCTTCATTTCCTTGTTTAGGGTTTGACGCATTCCAATCACAAATTAATGTGAGTCCGATGCAGGTACTACTACTACTAGTGTCTATGTCTAGTAGTAGTAATAATTAATTTAATCCAAAAGATAAATCTGACTAATCCGGACTCGACATGGATCGTACATCTAGATTTGGTGAGTGTGACTACCAATGGGATCGACTGTGTGTGCAAAATATCGAACCTGAAACCTGTTTAAACTCGAACAAATCACTTATCACTTGATGCAACCGCACATTGATAATATCTGATAATAATTCATTTAATCCAAAAGATTGAAAAAAAAAAAGGAAAATTGAATTTCTCTCACCATTTAGAAATTAGAAAACAACTTGGGAATTGGGACCCGCTTCATGAGAAAAACTCTCAAAATCTTATGGGGGGATATTATTATACTCTACTTAAATAAATAAATGTACTAACGGGCATCTTAATTTTTGGTTTCTCGATTTAAGGAAAGCACCAAATCCAAGACGAATTGAATTTATACACGATCCAACTGCAATGCCATGGCCATAATGCAAATGCAAATGCTAATTACCACATCCAGAACTTTTTCTCAATTCTAATTTGTAATCCCATTTTAGTTTACCTTTTGTTTTTCCGTAGATAAGCAAATGATTAAAATGCTTCCTTTCTCTAACAAAACTGGAACAGGTGGGAATGGGATCCATTTCGCCTCGTCCTCTTAGATTTGGTCCACGATACCCAACAGTGGATATGAGGGATACTGAAAACAAACGAGCAATGAGACAACAATCAATGGAATTTTCGTTTTTCTCATTTTTTTGCCTGTCCTTCACTATGAAGTAAAGTAGTAATCTTCAAAGCAGTTAAAATTCCTTGAAATTTCGTATTCTAAGTTTACGTTACAAAGATAGTAGATGGGGAAATGAAAAGGGAATTTAAAAATGAGAAAAGAATGTAAGCAAGAAGACTCACAATTTTACGGCTAGTTTGACAGATGGTGTGACTACATGAATCTTGTGACGGTGGGGGGGACCGAATGAACAGAGCTTAGCATATGGAAACACCAACCCAGCAAGACAGCATTAATGAAATCTGTGTAAATTCATAACTCCCAATCCAACGATGCTTAAAGCTTCATGATTTTTTTTACTCCTGTGGGATTAAAAAAGGGTAACTTTTTCCAGGTAAGAGTTACAGTTTCTGTACCAAGGACCATAACCAGATTAACTTCTATCATTCAACCGGTCAAATTTCCTACCTCCATCTAACAAGCATTCAAGAATCACCAACCACCTTTATTACCAGGTCCCTCACCTTGCTCTTAGATATTTCTAGTCTAAAGAACTTCATCTCCACAAACTTTTTCATATTTCTTCTGTATCCTCTTTCTGTCTCTCTTTTTCTTCCAAAAAACTATTTTTCTTGGTCTGGTAATGGCTGAAAACCCAGTAAAATGGCTGTTTCTGGTTCTAACGAGTTACCTGTCCTTCACTCTTGTCCATTCGGCAAGCAACCCTTTGTTAAAGAAGACTTACATTGTCCAAATGGACAAGTCTGCCATGCCAGCATCATTCTCCAGCCATCTGGAATGGTACTCATCAACATTAAAGTCTGTAACTTATCAAACCCAGAGTGGAGAAGAGGAAGATGATAGGATCCTTTACAGCTACCAAAATGCCTTTCATGGAGTGGCTGCTCAATTAACTGAGGAAGAAGCTGAGAGGCTAGAAGAACAAGACGGTGTAGTTGCTATACTTCCAGAGATGAAATATCAACTGCACACCACAAGGAGTCCCATGTTCCTTGGATTAGAACGAGAAGAAAGCACTAGGATCTGGTCTCAAAATGTTGCAGACCATGATGTCATAGTTGGAGTACTTGATACTGGGATTTGGCCTGAAAGTGAAAGCTTTAATGATACAGGGTTGTCACCTGTGCCTGCTCGCTGGAAAGGAATGTGTGAAACTGGACGAGGCTTTCAAAAGCATCACTGCAATAGGAAAATCGTGGGTGCAAGAGTATTCTACAGGGGTTATGAAGCGGCAACGGGTAAAATCAATGAGAAAACCGAATACAAATCACCTCGAGATCAAGATGGGCATGGTACTCACACGGCGGCCACTGTTGCCGGTGCTCCGGTACGTGGTGCAAACCTTCTTGGTTATGCATATGGAACAGCTAGAGGAATGGCACCTGGTGCAAGAATTGCAGCTTACAAAGTTTGCTGGTCTGGTGGGTGTTTCAGCTCAGATATTCTGTCGGCCGTTGACAGAGCTGTGGCTGATGGAGTAAATGTTTTGTCAATATCTTTGGGTGGTGGGGTGTCATCTTACTATCGTGACAGTTTGGCAATTGCAACTTTTGGGGCAATGGAGATGGGTGTTTTTGTGTCTTGCTCAGCTGGCAATGGAGGACCAGATCCTGTCAGCCTCACAAATGTATCACCATGGATCACTACAGTCGGTGCTAGCACCATGGATAGAGACTTTCCTGCTACTGTTAAGCTAGGAACTGGGAGAACTGTAACCGGAGTTTCACTTTATAAAGGTCGGAGGTTTTTGTCACTAAACAAGCAATACCCGCTAGTTTATATGGGTAGTAATTATAGCAGCCCTGATCCAAGTTCATTGTGTCTAGAGGGAACTTTGGATCCACATATTGTTTCTGGTAAAATTGTGATCTGTGACCGCGGAATAAGTCCTCGAGTGCAGAAGGGTCAGGTTGTGAAAGATGCTGGAGGAATTGGAATGATTTTGACAAACACTGCTGCAAATGGAGAGGAGCTTGTTGCAGACTGTCACCTCCTTCCGGCAGTTGCTGTGGGAGAGATGGAAGGGAAGGCAATCAAGCATTATGCTTTAACGAGTCGAAAAGCAACTGCAACTCTAGCATTTCTGGGTACCAGATTGGGAATTAAGCCATCTCCAGTGGTGGCAGCATTTTCATCCAGAGGACCAAATTTCCTCACACTTGAAATTCTAAAACCTGATGTGGTTGCACCTGGGGTGAACATTCTTGCTGCCTGGACTGGAGACTTAGGTCCATCAAGTCTTGCAACAGATCACAGGAGAGTGAAATTCAATATATTATCTGGGACTTCCATGTCATGCCCTCATGTTAGTGGAATTGCTGCCTTACTCAAGGCCAGACACCCAGAATGGAGCCCTGCAGCAATAAAATCTGCTCTGATGACAACAGCTTATGTTCATGATAATACACATAATCCTCTTGAAGATGCTTCAGCAGCTGCACCATCAACTCCATATGATCATGGAGCTGGACATATAAACCCATTGAAAGCTCTCGACCCAGGTTTGGTTTATGACATTGAAGCTCAGGATTACTTTGAATTCCTCTGCTCACAGAAATTAACTGCAGCACAGCTGAAAGTTTTTGGCAAATACTCGAACAGAACTTGCCACCACACTATTGCCAATTCAGGAGACTTGAATTACCCAGCAATCTCAGTTGTCTTTCCTGACAATAAAGTCAGTTCAGTTATGACCCTCCACCGAACTGTCACAAACGTTGGCCCTCCCATTTCAAATTACCATGTCGTAGTTTCACCATTTAAAGGTGCCACCATTAAAGTTGATCCAGTAACCCTACATTTTACCAGAAAAAACCAGAAACTATCTTACAAGATCACTTTCACAGCAAAATCTCCTCAAACAATGCCTGAGTTCGGAGGCCTGATGTGGAAGGATGGAGTGCACAAAGTAAGAAGCCCAATTGTCATCACATGGTTACCGACATTGTAAATCACAAAAGAATGGATTTTCAGCCATCTATGATTCCAAAATAAACAAGTTGTTTTCTAGAGCACCAAGAGGCTCACAGATTTTATCATTACAATGCATTTCTTTATCTGTTTATCACAGCAATTTTGTAGCATTCACGTAATAGAGCAGTTAAAGACAAATTATTCTATTCTATTAACCATCTGTATCATCTTAGAAGAAATTAAGTATAAAAGTATGAGCAATCACACCTACATGAGAGCAAAGTCAGAGTTGCTTTCCATGGGTATTCTGTAGCGCATGATTCTGTAGCTTTCACTAACCCAGTATTTAAATTTTAAAGGCATCATCATAGCTGCAACAGTCAGCGAGGCCAAATTTAATATAACTGCATTTTAATGTTTCATTCAGCACAAGCAATGTCAGAGACTCTTGAGTTTTAACCAAATGCAATGACATTGCTGTTCTGATGTTCTCATTGCCTAGATCAAGCAGACAAGATGAATGTCTGACCACCAATTAAAAGGTGCAGAAAACCAGGATAGGAATACTTTGCCAGCACAAATATGCAGCGAAATAGAAAACAAATCTTAGGAACTCAAAATCTCAGGATAGACTGTTCGTTTTCTATTCTGAATCCACTTTTAATATACATGTTAATCATTAAACAAAAAATTATGTATAATCACAGTAAGTTTCAGTCTACCATCAATATATTACTTAGATTTCCTCTTCTATTCAATGTCATACATAGCATACCAGCTACTATTAACCTTATTTGAAAATATATAATCCACTGCAAATATTAACATATGCAATAAGTTGAATAGAAGCAACTTACTGTTATTTTCATGAAAAAAGAAAGATTGTAGAAAATGGAAGACAATTCATTTATGTTTAGAGCTCATTCTCTTCCTTCTTTCTTAATCCAGCTACTATAAGTCTTCATTTCATCCATGTGCTCTCATAACTCTGTCCTGCGCAATTAAGGATCAGGTTAACACATTATGCACCCAACAAGTTTTTACACCATCTATAAACCAACTGGTATATAACAGAGCACATTAGCCAATATAGACCAACAACCTGAAGGCTACCTTTCTTTATTGGTGTTGTTATTATATACTTTTGGAACATTTTAATATCATTGATGTTGTCTTCTGCACATCTACAGATTAAGAAATGGCTATCAATAATTACTTCAACTTATTTTTATTTTGTCTGATCCGAGATGTCAAAACTGAATTTAGAACAAAAGCCAGGGCATTCAATTACAAATATTGACCCATTTGTTACATCAACATGTAATGGATGCAAGTAAGCAAATCAAACAACCAGATCAAGAAGACATAAGATTCCAACAAAATTAGACATATTTGGGGGGAGCTATTGTGTGCTATTAAGAGGCATTTTTAACTTCTCATATCTCATACACTTAAGCCCACAAATTAGTGAAGGAAAGGAGGAAACGGGTTACGTTCCAACTTCCAACCAAATTATTGCTATTCTTAAATGCAGCTTCATGGTATTTTGTTGTACAAACCTAATCACATGGAGGTGTAATGTATGGTCTTCCTTCATATTAATAGATCATCTTCCTTAACCAACTTTTTAATCTCCTCAACTACCCAACTTTTTCTTTTTTGAAAGAAAATGTAAATACGTAATCCCTTTGTAGAAAATGATTACAGAAACATGATTTGTGTAACAAAATTCACATAAGAATAATCTGAACATGTTGTTAGTAATTTGTTTATTATGTCCTATAAGAACTATTCATCACTTTTCTCCAGATAGTAGAACAAATACTGTATATAAATAACAACATTGCTACTAGACCCACGAGAAATTCCCAAACAAACAATAAAATGAAATCATTCAAATAAAAAGGATTAACGAGAGAGAAAACTGTGAGAGATTAACAGGCTTTGCTAACCTGATGGCATGTTTATATACTGAAGCGAGCTTGAGAGAAAACTGGAGCTTTTAAGCTCTAAATGCCGACCGTTGATTTTCCTTTTGATGATGAATCGATGAATTATGGTTAAAAATTTTTGAATTGAAATGGCGGTGGTTGGTTCGTATAATGTTGCCGCTCTCATATTCCTCCGCCGCAAGCAAAACACATTCACCGTCAGCGTCTAGCTGATGAATGAATGATGATGACGTCTTCGGCTAGCTGGTCAGTTGGGCCTTCCACCTTACTTTTAGGCCGCACATTGTTTATGGTCCAGCCCACAAACTCAAAGAAACAAGTTTAAATGAGCTTGAACAAGTTTAAATGGGTGACACTATTCTTTTATCAATCACCTTAATTAGGAAGAGCAATCAAAACTGTATTTGGTGCAACGATGACAAGCGTACGTGATGGGTTTAGATGTGTAATCGATCATCGATTGAGTTCGAGCCAATTGTAATGGGGTGTTCGAATTCAAACTCAACTCAAAACTTGGCTCGAATTGGATTGACTTTTATCTTTAGAGCTCAAAACTTGATTCAAGGTAGATATTGAATTACTTGAATTCGTTGGATTAATTTTTAGTATAATTGATGAAAAATCACCATACTTAACTATTTGACTCGAATTCAAACTTGAATATAAATGGGTATAAGGGCATCATTTACACCCTTAATAAGATAACATTTGTAGATTAAAATATATATTGTTTAATGCCAAAAAAATATATATTGTTTATTAGTAATTATTTGATACACTGACGGTGTAAATTTTTGACTCTACAAGCGGGTTGAGGAGTTTACACTTAGTTTTGTTTTTAAAATTTAAAACTATCCCCTAAGATTATGTTTGGTTCGTGGTATCTTAGTTATTATGTGGGAATGTCATTCCCACCTCTTACCTGGGAATGCTATTTTAGTGGGAAAGTGTACATTTTTTGTTTTTGTTGGAATCAGATTACCATGTTTGGTTAATGTCAAAATCTGACATTCCCAAGGTGTGCAAAGTACAACCTTTGCCTCCAGCTTTCATTCCAAAAATTTGGTAAGGTTAAATAGTTAATATGATGTTAAAATTCGAAGGTATAAGAGGATAGTTTTTAAAATTTGAGGGTATAAGAGGAAAGTTAAAATAAAAATAGTAAAACTTTCCTGGAAAAGTTTACTTTCCCACCCTTGGTGGGAATGTCATTCCCACCTAAAATTAGATTCCTCCAACCAAATATGGGAAAGTTATTCCCCCTACCCAACTTACCACATTTTTTCACTACATTCCACGAACCAAACGCAACCTAAAAGACATATGTCAATCCTTAACCCCATATTTGTAATCTGTTAAACTTCACGACGATGTATTGTTTATATATCCATTGTTTATATATCCGAGATATATATATACACACTCACGAATGAGAATAACTAATTAAACAATTTTATATGATTAGAACATAGGGAAAGAAATCTCATAAAATATACATTAATTAATAAACAAACTACTATAAATTAATCAATATATATGTGTATATATAAATCAAATTATCCTACGAATATTATAATCTTCCTTTCGAATATTATAATCTAAACATATGATTCGCACATCATATGGAAGTCCTACGATAAAGATAACAAAAAGTATAATGACATTCGAAGTATGGTACCATTCTAAAAAATGCGACGTTTCGATGAATAAAAAGCTTGCAAAAAAAAAATCACGTGTGCTAATGATAGTAAATTTACTATTTAACTCTTTCATTTGAACTAATCACTCCGTCCACATATAGCTAAATCCAATCAAAATCAAGTATATATAAACTAAAAGGAATATATATACAAGAAATTTTGATTCCTTTTCATACTAAAAAGCAAAAGATATAACCAACTAATTGTGGATGAAATTGGTGCGATTAAAAAGATGAAAACAATTGTTTAAGCATCGGATCGATTATGATTGTTGGGATACAATGGTTCACCCAAAAATAGTAAATAGATTGGAGTACAGTTCAAGAAATGTCCATTATTGGCAACCCAAACAAAAACTCTCTTAAACCATCATTATTACCAAACCAAAGTTGAAACTATGTCGCAATCCATCCATCATAATTCATACACAAATCCAAATCCTCCATATGCCTAATTCTCTTACTAACTCCGCACTCTTCCACGTGTCCGTTTCATTTTGTATTTCTTCCAATCCTTTAATTAAAGTGGATAAGGAAAATTCAATTTCAAAAAGAGCTACGGTCACCGTCGATGTCCATGGCCCCATCACCCACCGATTTCAATCTCACCATTGCCCCCACATGCTTAACACGTGTCAATTTCTTCTGAATTTCTGAAGTTCTCTAGTTTCTCAAGAAAGTTGATAATTTTCTCTGCTTATTGAGGCCAAGTCACATGCTCTCCCGTCGAAAACGTAATTTTTGCTGACCCGCAGGCACTTCACCTGTGACGCTAGCTTTGTTTCTCCGACGACGAATGACCCGTCTTTTATTATGTCCTACGTGTCAACCGTGGACCACACAACTCACCTGTGCGGCGCTGGCGTTCCCACACTCCGCCACGTGTGGAAGGCAGCGCAATTTTAGGAAGAGAAATTAAAAAAAGAAAAATAAATTTCTAATAAATTTCTTTCCGATAGAAAAAGAACTGCCGAAGCGTATTCCTTTGTGGGCCAAACTGTTACTTATGTCAGTACACGTGGCGACTGCAGAGGTCTCCCACTTGCTTCCATTTCAAAGGAGGGTCGGGGGACGCCGCTTATCAGAGCTTTCTTGACACGTGTCTTCATAACCGGGTTCCCCTCTTGAAAAACGTCCCGCAAATATATCGCGATACGCGAAATTGACTAGACAAGAAAGCATTGAGAAGACGTTCCACGGAGAGATGAAGAGCCAGGGTATACACGTGTCAGGACGGAAGCAAATGGTGGTCGGTAACGGGTAGCATCGGGCAAACAGGGCAGCTGCGAATGAAGCTGGCTTTGCCCTGATGAAAGCTTACACGAGAAACACAAGAAAACGCTACACGTTGCCTTTTCTCTCATATACGTTTCAAAAATTAACTTCAGAATTTACAAAAAAAAAGAAGAATAAAACACTCTCTTCTCGTCTTTTGATTTTCCTTCTCTGTTTTCTCTCTTTGATTTCGTTTTCTTTTTCCTCTTTAATGCTTTGGTTTCATGTGTTACGTCGGATATGATTGAAGGTTTTGGTGAGAAGTTCTGGGGGAAGTTGTTTTGGATAATAATCTTATTAGTGATCAGTTTGAGGAGATTTTTTTGGTTGATTGTTGATAAATTTCAATGACGGAGTTTCATAGGAGAATGCTGAGTGATGATGATGATGATGATACGCCGGCCAAGTGCCGACAACGGCGGCGCCGACGGATTGAGATGAGGAGGCTTTCATCAATGTCAGCGTCCGGCACGGTGGCGTTGTCGGGTCAAAGAATAAGGGAGGATCTTGCAGAGAGCTCAGGTTGCGCTCCGGAGAGGAAGCGACTACGTACGGTGGAGTCTGCGGCCGGCGAATTCCCGGCGACTACCAGTATGTGTACTTTCTCGGCGGACGAGGCTGGGACGACTGCCCGGGAGCCGAATGCGGCTTTGACGAATGGTCCAGTGTTCGGGACCATGTCGATTTCCGGGAGGTCACGTGAGATGGAGGATGCCGTTTCTGTACGGACAAGCCTCTGCCGGCCTGACATTAATCTTAAAAGACCTGTGCATTTCTTTGCTGTTTATGACGGTCATGGTGGGCCTCATGTAAGGCTTTAATTTATGAACATTTAATTTCCCTTCTTCCTCAAAGATAAAAAAGAATGAATTAAGGGCTAGTTTATCATTTTAAAATCTGATTTCTGGATAGAGCTTTCTAATCACTTTTTTCCAATTGCAGGTGGCAGCACTGTGCAGGGAAAAGATGCACGTGTTCGTTGAGGAAGAGTTAATGCGCGTGAATTGCACCGAAGAGAGCGACAGTGAAATAGGCAGCAGCAACTCACAAGAGGGTGAACAGGAACAGAGTTGGAGAAGAGTGATGAAGAGTAGCTTTGCGAGAATGGATGAGTTGGCAATGAGCACGTGCGCGTGTGGGAATGTGGGGTACCAGTGTGGTTGCCACCCAATGGAGGTGGCCCTCGGTGGGTCAACCGCCGTGGTAGCACTGTTAACGCCGGAGCACATCGTCGTCGCCAATTGCGGTGACTCACGTGCCGTCCTCTGCCGCGGCGGGAAGGCCATTCCTCTAAGTTTCGATCACAAGGTTCGTTTTGCTTTTACTTTCGCTTTTGCTTTCTAGCGAATATCTTATTCGAGCTTACAACGTTGGAAACCCAGCAATTGGCTGACATCTGGCACTTTGAAGATTATATACACATTTCCTTATGACAATTCAGTTAGAATTACTATTAGATACCATTATTCTATGATTTTTTTTGGTAGGTGATCTTATTATATACTTTGTTATGCTGATTTGTGCTTGGATCGGTCAAAATTGTATTTAATTAAATATATCAGCACTGCAATTTTTTAAGGTTGATAAACTCATCTTCTTGGAATGCTTTATTTACCTTTTTCATTGTGATTATAAATTAAGATATTCTTCGTTGATTCTTAAGTCATAAAAATACAACCAAGATATATTAAATTAACTAGCCATAGTTTAATACTATATTTGAAGGAGGGAAGGCGGGTTATGAACTTATGAACTTACCCATCCACTAGGCCAAGAGGTGGAAGTTACAATAATAGGCCTCTTGCTGACTATCCACCGATGACTTGCCATCCGTTTGTTTTTAACTTAGCAAGTTATGATTTCCTTGTAGAACAAGATTTTTTTTTTTTTTTTTTCATATTGCTGTGGAAATCTAAACCTGTATTAATTATATGTAGCATATAATTGATAAGATTACATTACTTTCACTTTCAGCCAGACAGATCAGATGAACTTGCACGAATTGAAGCTGCCGGAGGTCGGGTTATCTTTGTAAATGGAGCACGAGTTGAAGGCATTCTTGCAATGTCCAGGGCAATAGGTAGGGTTTATGGCTTCTGCAAGATGGGTTATGTTGTGCAGTATATTGCTATGTATATACTACAATATTTTTTGATTGCATTATAAATATTATATATGTTTCTGTATGTCAAATCTTCATATATACAATTTCCAAAATTATTGCAACCAAGTTGTTTGAATTGAGGAGCTGGGCTTGAGTTTGGTTGTTCTTCCTAAATCCTTGATGAAGTGAGTCTATTTGGTTGTATTGTGTCATCTAGAGAAGGATATTGCTCTAGTGCTCCAATGCCCAAAAAAAAAAAAAAAAAGAGATTCCAATCTCTTTTTTTGTTGCTCTGGCATCTAATCAAACTTAATGTGTTGGTTAATTGTTTTTTAAATACATGATGCCATATATGTATGCTTAATTAGTCTTTATGGTTTCTGAACAGGAGACAAATACTTGAAACCAGTTGTAACATCAGAACCGGAGATAACATTTACTAAGAGAGAACCAGAAGATGAGTGCTTAATTCTTGCAAGTGATGGTTTGTGGGATGTTCTGTCTAGTGAATTGGCTTGTGAAGTGGCTCGTGAATGTCTTAAAGAAAGAAATAATGGTGCTACTGCTGCTGCCGCATTGAATCTAAATGCAGGGCCAAACAAAGAAGATGAAGGGTCTGAAACATTGTATCCATCTCGGAGTGTTCTTGCTGCTGCTCTGCTTACGCGCCTAGCTTTGGGACGAAAAAGTTCTGATAACATTAGTGTGATAGTTGTGGATCTTAAGAAAAGTTGAGAAGCAGAATTGAGGTAACCCAGTGTCCATATGAACCTTATTAATGCCTCAAAATGATAAAAACATGCACAGATAGTTGTTATTGTGGCAAAATATATATACTTTCGACTATAACATGACAGAATTGAATGATTCTGAATTGAATGATTCTGAATTTATGATAGGATGGTGGAAATTGATCAGAGAATGCATGTGGAATGCCAGTTATATCCTAATTAAGAGTTCCATATAATGTATTTGATGGATCATCAGAGAAAGGTGTTAAGCTGTCACCATTTTATGCAATTTAATCAACCGGTTAGGCTTGTTTGCGCGCCTCATCATGGTACCTGAGAAATTCTTTATAATTCGACTCCCATCCAGCTTTAATCATAGTAGGAAGCCAAAAGATTGATAGAATTTGATTTTTTAAGTGTCGATTTTTTGTTTTGTTCGAAGTTAGAACTTGTTCATTTCTTTAAAAGTAAAGATGATACCATCAATTAGTCCTGAAATATATGGTATTTATATATTATCTGACAAAAAGTGATAAAAATACTAAGCTTATAGTAGTAGCTGGAACATAATCTTAATTCAAATATAATTTCTTGATAACCAATCAAAATTCAAAATTATATAAAGTCAATTAGCTTACTCTTGAGAATCATAGCCCACAGATTGTAAAGCAAAATTCCGATGTGGATCCATCCAATGAATGAATGCCACGTCTCGGTTGTAACGTTTCCTTAGTTGTACCAATATACAGAGGAACCTGGAAACCCCACGTAGATGTTCATGGCTTCATGCATAGCGTTCCCGTGGCGCTTTGCCAATCATGCTCTGCTTCCACGAGTCACAAAACCAACTCTCCTCTTCACGTTCTTCTTCACTCACTCTCACTTTTTTCGACCTCTTCGATTCTTCTTTTGTCTTGCTTGAGTGAACTATATCTTCTTTTTCCTCTCAATGGCGCCACAACCTGCAGAGCTTTTACTTAACGCCCTTAGCGACGATTCGGAGAACGAAACACCAGAGAAATGCAGAGATCGCCGCCGCAGAAGAATCCAGATGAGGCGGTTAAAGTATGCCTCTGCACATGTCCAGCAACTTCAAAGCCGCCCTAATGAATCGCAATATCTAATAACAAATTATGTTACCAGTACGATTCATCGATACGCTTCATTGCCAAAACAGGTCGATTCATCATGGACTCCATTAATCTCAGCCAGGGCCGCCACCAAAAAAGAAGTGGGCGTTAATCCAATGCCGATTAACGGGTGGATATCGATACAAGGGTTTTCAGATAGTATGGATGATAGAGTGGTCGTGAAGGAAGGGTTTTGCCGTTCGGATGTTTTTGGTGGATACCCATTGCATTTCTTTGCTGTTTACGATGGACATGGTGGACCTCATGTAATTACTCTCTCGCCATTTGTCTTTCCTTTTCTTTTTTTCTTTTTCTTTTTTTAATGTTGTCTGCATGAAAAGAAACAGAAAGATGTAAGAAATTATTAACATTTATTCAGGTATCAAGTCTCTGCAAGCAAATGATGCATAAAATCATGGCAGAGGAGCTGGCGCGGCTGTCGATAGAAAAAGCACCCGCAACTAGCGATGCCGGAAGCGGCGGCGGCTCATCTCTGGCGGAAAGAACAAAAACTGGGAAGGTGAATAGAGTGGGAGAAGAGTGGGAGGATTTGGTGCGGGCGGCTTTAGAGAAAAGCTTCTCTAGGATGGATGAGGTGGCAATGAGCACGTGCGCTTGCGGAAAGTCCGGGTATTTATGCGGGTGCCAGGCCCAGCCCATGGAGCTTAGTTTCGTTGGGTCCACCGCAGTCGTGGCAATTCTCACCCCTCATCACGTGGTCGTGGCCAACTGCGGTGACTCGCGCGCCGTTCTCTGCCGTGCCGGCAGGCCAATTCCTCTCTCTCTAGACCACAAGGTTTGAACTTTTACTCTCTTTTTTTTCCCAGTCAAATTATACTGGTTGATTTTAATCAAGCAAGCGGAGGCTTTTGTTAGACTCCGACGTTGAATAAATTACTCCTTTACTGATAATAATGGGTGCAGCCGGAGAGGCCAGATGAACAGGAGAGGATTCAAGCAGCAGGGGGAAAGCTTGTCTATCAAAATGGGGTTCGAGTTTATGGGATACTCAACATGTCGCGAGCTTCAGGTAATCTTCATCTCAATGTCGTCTTTTATTCATTTTTGGGTTCATTTCATATTCATCGGTTCTTCGTTAGTATTTTGCAGAAATTCTGTTGTTCGTACAGTGTTTGTTTGTGTGAAGAATTTACGTAGGCCTGCTATTTTGTAATTAATTTATCTCAAGGCCAGAAAGCACTTGTAGATTGGGGAAGAAGTGATTGTTACCTAGATAAAAAGAGAGGAAATGGAAAGGAAGTGATTGTTTTGACTTCAACTTCCTATCATTAATATTATCAATGTATGCTGATTGATCTGGGTTTTGGTCTCTGATATGCTTGGCCTTTCATTAACTTGTCTATCTTATAACTGCAGTTTTTCTGTTCTGTCTCTTCTTCCATTAAAAATAAGGATAATTTGGTATCTGATCATCTTATCCTTTACTATTGCCTTGTGAAATTTCATGATATGAATAGAATTGGTAGGACTTTGTAATAATATTATTACCTAGCTATTAGTTGGAGGGATGGTGATGGTGCAATTGAAGGAAAATAGATTTTCATCAGTGGGAAATAGGAATGCTAAAAAAGAAGAAAATCATGGCTGTAGACTGTAGTTATTTGACTGAAGTACTCTTGATGATCATATACTAAAAGCTCATTGGTGTATCAGTGTTGATAAAGAATGGTATAACCATTACAATCACTACATCTAAGTTAGAAGAAGTGAGATGCTAGTCTCGACTCATGATCCTAATTTTAGTTGTCATAGAAATGTTTGAAAAGTAGATTCCTCTTGATATATACCCCCAGTGACTTATCTTCTTAATACCCTATGGTTCCAATTTTACCATGTTGAATTTATTGAACATGTCAATATCAGTTAACTCGACTCAGGAAGATGAATTCATTATCGGTGATAACTTCAAGTCAATTGGTCATTGATACATTACAACTCTTGTTCAGTATGTTCATGCCTGTGTTACTTGTAACACAGAACATGCTCTCTATCAAAGATGTGTCTATATATATTGCATCACATGCTAAGGTGACCATGCTGAGATGTCATGAAAGTCACCTTCTCCACTCACCCAACCTTCCTCACACCCAAGTGTTGTATTCCATAGCCTCTTCAGCTGAACACGTTTTATAGGGTGAATGTTTTAGAAGTTTAAAAATTGGAGATCGACGGTTTAATTGACCTTTTCTTTTATTTATTGAGATATTTAAGGAAAAAAGGATGTCTTTTGGAAGGTGTTCCATAAATTTTTTTTACTTGTTTTTCTTTATTATTTCGTAACTGCCATTACTAAAGTGCTATTGGAAGTTGGAATCAAGCTCTGTTGTTATGTTTGATGACTAAGTTTCAATCTGACTCATTCATATGCGATACATAATGAAGAAGAGATTGAATCTCTGTGAAAGAAACAAACCGTTTCAAGCATGAAATACATTTAAATAGCTCAATGCGTGCAACGTTTAATAATGCCCATATCCTGATAAACAGGAGACAACATTTTGAAGAAAGTCATAACATCAAAACCTGAGATTTCTATCACAGAAAGACACTCAGAAGATGAATGCCTGATTCTTGCAACTGATGGTCTATGGGATGTCATGTCCGATGCTTTGGCTTGCGAGGTAGCTAGCACATGTCTTAGGGATGGAAGTTCGGCCACTGCAACTAGGAGCTGCTATTTAGACCGTGCTGACAAAACTGCTGGCGGTGAAGTGCTGTTTCCATCTAAAAGTGCTTTTGCAGCTGCAATACTTTGTCGCCTGGCTCTAGGACGTGGGAGCTGTGATAATATCAGTGTCATAGTGGTGGATTTGAAGAAGCATTCTGGGATGTATTAAGGTTAGCCTCCTTGTAGAAACTTTACTGATGTTGTATGTACCATTTTGAACAACTTAAATACTTCTTTATATTGGAAAAAAGAACAGTTCCTTGTCTGGACATCATAAACCCTTCATGGAAATGGAAGTTGTTTTATTTACAGTAATGGTAATGAAATTTTCCAAATAATTTATTTATAGTGATAAATTATTGGCAATTTGGCATTTCACAATTGTTTGTTTTAAAGGACTAAGTAGATGATAATCAAATTTGTGTGATGCAGAAAACTACTGAGTATTGAATATATATAATTAGAGGTTAATGAACTAAGTATCTGATTTGGTTTAGGCCACTTTACCTAGAGTAGTTCTTTGCCAGTGGGAATATGCTGAATAATTTCATTATGATCCAGAATGACAGTAATGTTCTTAGAAGCTGCTACATATACGTGCAGAGTAAGAATAGAGCTTTTCGAACAATGAGGATTTTAGGGTCTCAATTAATAATAAGTTGAAATTCTAGATGAAGAAATTTAAATATCAAAACAGAGGATTTAGCTTACAATGTTCTGTTCTTGAAATATTGGGGTAGCAAATTTAATTGACAAACCTAAACTCTTAAACTACTATTTGGGCCTGAAATCAAAAACTGGTTAGCAGATAGAGGCATAATTAAGTATAAGGCCATGTGAAATTTACCTTGCAGATACAAGGACTGATACAAGGAGGCAATTGTCCTAATTAAGTACAAGGACATGAGCTTTTATGCTATCTCCTTTTCAAACATAAAGACACTTTTAAAACGTGATGATTTTGTATAATGCAAGACCTAATCGCCTTCATTTTCTAAACAGTACTGGGGGGGAAAAAAGATTATCTGTGGAGAACAATACAGAAATACTCCTCAGCCATGGTGCTTTAGAAAATATTGAAATACTGTTGTTTTGGATATATTGCATAATTCCTTCTGCTGCCTTTGACTATTTTCATCAAGAATGCACAAGTAATCTTACTGTCAATCAGATTAATTAGTTGAAGCTGATATTTACTTTCCTATCTATTAGAGACCAAGTTGATATTTTCACTCAATCTTAGGCTGTATATTTCCTGATTGTTACGAGACTGATCTCAATTGTCCTTTCTTAATAGTTTTGCAGGGGAAACATATGCAGTCTGAAAAGCCATTCTGAAATGCCTCAAATGACTTCAGCTGAGGATGCAAGATGTAAATGGTTCTTCCTGGTAACGAGTCTTTTCCATATAATTGGTTGCTGCACTCTTCTGATTAATGCATACTCTTGTATTCTTTCGAGATTGCAGTGGTTAGTTATTGATCTGATTGTGTTAATTAGTAATTCAGTTAGTTGTATTTGTTGTTGCACTCTAATTCTATATGAATATATTGAATAATCAGTTAGCACCCGAGCATTTGGCTCAAGTAGGTGGTATTAGTATACATGTTTATGTTTTCTTATTTCTGTCTTCCCGTCTTTTGGATCAGATCGACAAACAGAAGGCCATGGCCTTCAATTGTTCATTATATCATAACTAATTAATACTTGATTAGTGTGTTATTGTAAGAGTTTTGCTACACAATCCGAAAATTTGACCCGAAATTTGGTCCCCATGACGTGTTCTTACACGGTTGGTCCAGTAAACTGGTCACACCACTACTTTAGTGGAGTTTTGCTACGTAACATGGGATGACTAGCCATGACACGTCATAGGAGGACAAAATTCAGATCAATTTTTCAGGCTGTGTGGAATTTCGCTTAATGTAAATCTTATCAGTGCATTTAGAGACAAGCAATAGTGCCGTAGCAGAAAAGGAAAATGAATTATCTGAGAAATATAGAGGTTTGAAATGGATTAATGCATGGCATGTGAAAGTCGGTTTCGTGCGGGTCGGTCCGTCTGCACGTGGGATAAACATGAACAGATAAACTTGAACAATCCACCATTTCCTTTTATTTTTCGCTTGTGGATATTATTATTTCATTTCATTTCATGTTTTTGCCTTTTAGTTTTTGGTGATTAACGTGAATAAGGACCAACTACCAAGCGTGCTGCACTTCACTTGCACTGCTGGACTTTACATAAAAAAAGTTAATGCCTTACGGCAACCCACACGTGGTGGCATTCCAGAAAATTAGTTCGAATATTTGTCTTTGACTTTTGCTGAAATTAAATAAATTGTATATTTTATTTATAATTTTTATTAGAAAAGAAGAATGAATGAAATGAAATAAGCGATGCAGGCTGCCGATTAATTAAAAAAAAAAAAAACTTGGAAAGATCTTGTAATCAGCAGTTGGATTGCTTGACTTGACTTATGATTACCAGTATTATTAAGAAAATGAAACTAATCGTATAATAATGTTGAAAAAAAAATAATAAAAACTTCATTCCCCAAAAAAAGGAAAAAAAAACTTCGTCTAAGTTGTTATGCTAAGCCTTCTAACTAGCTAGACGATTAAAAAAAGGAGTATTTGTTTAGACTTGAGAAAAATTCAATCATTTGCCTTTGAAATTAAGTTAAAGTCTATTAATTAATTTAACAATATTGGACAGGTAAATATATTATGGAAAGTTTATTAAATCTTCATTTTTAATAGTTAATCACAAAAATTTTAAGCCTAAAGTCTTGAAATATATACCATCAGGTTGCCCTGGTGGTAGAGTACTGGACTCTTAGTTCCAGCCTACCCAGATCATGAGGTCTTGGGTTCAACTCTCACGGAATATGTGAGTTTGTTTGTAATTTGTTGTTTATTTGGTAGGTAGGTAGTTTATTTTATGGTATAGTTTCTAGTTTGGGTTGAATTCTCATTTAGATGTTTGGGCATAGAGATTTATTTGAAATATAATGAGATTTCACTGGGTTCACTGGGTTTGGTTCATAGATTAGCGTTTCGATTCGATAATGTAGCTAATCATGCAGCGTTGTACGAGTATTCCTGTGCGTTTGTAATCTCAATCTCTTCAAGAAATGAATATTCATGTGCGTTTGTAATCTCAATCTCTTCAAGAAATGAAAATGATTCTTATCTCAGAAATTCTAATTCTGCTTTTCCACCATTTTCTATTTCTAGGATATACAGAAGAAAAGGAGCCCAGGACTGGATTTTAAAGGAAAATTATAGGAGAGCAACTTTAACTGCTAATAAAGCGAATTAGTCAAGTAGAAGCTACCCCTTCTAGTCTTCTTCTTCAAAGTTACCTTAGCTGTCCTTCGACGACCAAATTAAGTAATTAACCACCCCATAACAATTACTTAAATAATTGATGAGCAAATTAATGGGAAATGAGTCGATGACACTTTTCTTTTCTTTCCTTTAGGCTACTATTTTGCATTTTCTGCATTTGGCAATATTGATTCTCATTTTGCAAAGGAAAAAAAAGTAACATTTGAATGGAAACTAGGGTATATATATGAAGAACACTTTGAATATGTGTTTGATCCTTTGAATAATTTTCTCATCAAAAATGTAAAAGGTGAATCGAGTCAGGACAGAAGTTTGCAGGTTTTGATCCATTAAAGAGGAATAAAGAAGGACAAAAACTACAAAAAGAGAGAAATAAAGGAGAAAAGATAATGGAGTTAGGGTTGGGAGGGGGAATCCTTGCTTCGTAGTAGAATATATTAATAAAAAAAGTGGGGGTTGATTTTTTTTTTTAGGTAAAAAGTGGGGTTGATTTAAATTCAAATAAAAAGATCTAACTAGCGAAACTATATAAATATTTTTTTTGGAGGAATATATAAATAAATCAATTGAAGATATGGTCCATATGTATGTAAATGATAATATTAAATTGAAAAAGAAAAAAGGAAGAGGAAGAAACTCTTTCATTGAATATTGAACAAAAAAGGAAGAAGGGGGTAGAAAATACACAGTATAATATTAATTCTTAATCAATATATAGCATTATATTTGATCATAAAATGTATACTGCCTTTACATCATTATTATATATATATATGATAATTAATAATTGAAATGAAGAAAAATCAAACTGTTGAACTTGATTACTTGAATCTTCATTCTCAAACAAAATTTATAATCATATACTAATTTGAATATAATTAGAAATTTTTTTAAAAAAATGATGTGTGCTTGACATGCAAATTATACATAAATAAACTATAAGTGAGTTGATAAAGACCCCGGAGTTTTAAGTGAAAACAGTATATAGAATTGGAATATTCATGTGGCCAAAGCAGAAAAAGACATTTCGATCGCAACAAATCTCTATTTGGACTGCATGGAAAATTCTGAAAAACAAAAGCGGCAAATCCTTCATTGTCTTCTCGTCCTAAGAAATTAGTTTACAGTTTACACAGGCCTGCGTTTAGTAGAGCAATGTGATAGTGGTGCGATTGATACTGTTTAATATGTAACTGTACAGATGAGATTATTAGAGCAGCGATTGAAATGAAGTTTACACTTAAATTCCGTTTGGACTCAAAACGGTGGTGTAACGGTTACAGATACACGATGACAATCTATTGACTAGTATACTTTCAAATTTCATACAGAAATTGCAATAATCGTATTAGATATTACGAGTATTAAACAAAAAAAAAGTGGACTATACAAATTTTAACTTAATTAATGTATCAAATTAGAAGTAATTGTCAAGAAACGAAAAGAAAAGGAAAAGGAAAAAGTCAAATAAAATGGGTAGAAGAAAAAGAAAAAAAAGATTGGTGCCCACTGGATTTGTAAAAAGTTCAAGAAATGGGGCCATGGGCATTGAGGTCACAGCGTGGAACAGAAGAGCCTCATGCAGCTTTGCTTTCAAAGTTTGAGAAGAAGCAAACAAAAAATTAATACCTACCCCACTTGTTTTTATGTAGGACGAAAGATCACCCTCTAACTCTTGATTATTGGTAAATTTGGTCATTATCTTTTTCTTTCCCCCCATAATTTACTCCCCTTTTCATATTATTTACCAACTTTTCATATCATTGAATCGATCAAACTCATAAATTATACTATAATAACCCCTTGTTTAACATGGAAAAAAAAATGAAATGAATCATGTTTTTGTGCTCTAATTGCATTAGAAAAACACAAAATTATTCTTAAGAAAGAGCTTAAACTTAAAGCGTGAAGTTTGTACATAGTAAACGAATTGTTAGGATTAATTCAATTTTCATATCAAAGTTAAAAAATGCTATAAAAAGAGGTGGAAAAAAAGAGCAAAGAGCCAAAGAAGGATTCCAAAGTATGCAACTTTGAACTATATGAATAAGTTAAGAATAGCAACATGCAATTTGACTTGGCTTGGATTATATTGGAGGGAACATCACGTTCCTTTAATAATAATTCAATGGATTTGATATTCTCCTATTTTATTATACTACAATAGTTCTAATTTCTTTTGTCCAAGATCCTTATATCTCAAAGACTCAACTAATTACATTGATTGACTCTCAATAAATCTAAAATTATATCAAACTTACCGAAAAGCTTATACTTTTTCCTATTCATAGATTCGAAATTGAGATTTCAAATTCTTTCTACATGCTCAACAAGATCACTTTCTAATTGTATATACTTGTGAAGTATAATATATATATATATATACATAATAATAATAATAATAATAATAATAATAATAATAATAATAATAATAAGGAGAAGAAGGGATTTTTCTTTTGTTACAATCCTTAGGGTGGTTTGTTTTGGAGGTATGTAAAAATATGTCTAAATTAGGGGAGGATTTTAAGTGAAAATATCTATGTTTGTCAACTATATCGCGGGTATCAGATATATTCTTGTGTGCCTTGATTACTGCGATATTGAAAACGTACGGGTAATATGATATCCACGTCGACAGATTGGATCACATTTCCGGGTGATGTCCAAACATTTCACTTGATCAATCTCATATCCAATCCCATCCGTGTATGTATATCCCATTACCCCGAACCAAACGGCCCCTTAGTATTAGTATTAAGGATCACAACAAATTAATAGAGTCATGTCGTTTCCAAGGGGACATCCAAGTGTAAAACTTGGGATTTCTGATGGGAGGTCACAAGTTCAAATCCTGTGATAAACGGGATGTAATTATGGGAAATGAGAGAGCTACAGGATATGATTATGGAAAACTAGGGATTACCTCCTAGTATCAATTTCAACAAACTATTAACTATAGATATTTTATGGTATTTGGTTTGATGTGTATTTTTGCACGAGTTAAAGTGGCTGAAGGTAGATGATGTAATATGTGTATACAAAGTTACAACTGAGAGAGAGGAGGCATGGATTTCAGTCCCACAAAGACGAAGTAGCTTTTTCAGCTGTAATCATCTGTCTCAATTTATTACAAGGAAAAAGTACAAATCATTACAACTCCCGAGTCCCAACCCAAAAGCCTCAGCGGAGCGAGCCTATCGCCACTCTCTTGCCAATCTCAACAACAAACAACAAAACCCCACTGCCCCAAATACCCACAAAAATCCAGTTGAGAGAAAATCCAATTTTTGACTTAACTTAACATTAAAATCCCAAATTTTTTCGCCTTCTTCGGTCCCTTCTGTTCCCTTCAGTTCACGTAACTCATCTCCACTCTCAAAACTTTTTTTTTTCTTTTCTTCAGAGAGGGAATTTTGATATTGGTTACGAGATGACGCGGTCGATTCCGCCGCTGCCGTCGCCGGAGCAGCAACCGCCTTTGATCCATCACCAGCGTCCTTTACCTACAGGCTATATCGTCCCGCCCGTCGCGGCTGTTACGGCCGCCTTTTCAATCTTGTTAGTTCTATCCTTGTGCCTCCGCAAAATCCGACGGGAACGTACGGCTCCAGCCGACTCCAAGCCGCCACACCGGTTCTCTTACTCTGTCCTACGCCGTGCTACGTCCTCGTTCTCTGCTTCTCGCCGCCTTGGTCAAGGCGGCTTTGGCTCCGTCTACCGCGCCTCCCTCCCTAACAATCACAATAGCAACAAGAACAACAACAATACTGTTGCTGTCAAGGTGATGGACGCCGGTTCTCTCCAAGGCGAACGCGAGTTCCAAAACGAGCTCTTCTTCGCTTCAAAACTCGAGTCTTCTCTTGTCGTTTCAGTGCTCGGCTTCTCCTACGACCGAAAACGACGCCGTATGCTCCTTGTTTACGAGCTCATGCCTAACGGTAATCTGCAAGATGCTTTGCTTCATCGAAAATGTCCTGAACTGATGAACTGGAAACAGAGGTTTTCAATTGCTGTTGATATTGCCAGGGGAATTGAATATCTCCACGGATTGGATCCTCCGGTAATTCACGGTGATATTAAGCCTAGTAATATTTTGTTAGATCAGTATTTTTCTGCAAAAATTGCCGATTTTGGATTAGCTAGGTTGAAATCAGAGGAAATTAAAGTAGAAATAGTCGAGGATTATGGATCTGTTGCAGAAACTGAGAGTGTTGCTACAGGAATTGAGGAGAATTTGGTGGTTGATCAGTCCCCTAGTTCCATTATGGAATCACCGGAGAATGCTGAAGTTGTTACAGTTACTCTTTCTCCAGAAACAGTTGGGGTGGCAGCTGGAATGTCGCCGGAAATGATGGAGAAAGCAAGCGTTTCCGAGTTGAATTTTGATAAGGCTAGTGTGGAGAGTGGAAAAGAATTGGTGAATAATGGCGGGAAGCCGAACGGGAAAGGGATAAAGAGCAGGTCCGGTAGGGATTGGTGGTGGAAGCAAGATAGCGGATCGGTGGCAGAGAGTGGGAAGGTGAAGGATTATGTAATGGAATGGATTGGGACCGAGATTAAGAAGGAGAGACCGAATAGTGATTGGATTGCTTCTGTGGCTTCTTCCAGTAAGGAAATGACTGCCAAATTGGAGAAGAATAAGAAGAAAAAGAGTAGAAAACGGTTGGAATGGTGGGTGTCAATGGAGGATGATAAGGAAAAGGATGTGAAAAAGGGGAAGAGGAGGCCGGCAAGAGAGTGGTGGAAAGAGGAGTATTGCGAGGAGCTAGCAAAGAAGAATAAAAAGAATAAGAAGAAGAAGAGACAATTGGGAATGTACCATAGTGATGATAATGGTGGTGGGGAGAATTGGTGGCCGGTTGATAACGAATTGTATACAGAAAGGAAGAAGAAGAGTAAAAGAAGTAGGAGTAGAGGTAGTGTTGGTAGTGTGGATTGGTTATGGGATGGGCTTAGTGGTGAATTATGGAGAGGTCGTGGGAACAGCCATGATTCGTTCAGTGGGGAGATTCCTAAGAGTGGCGGTATTAGCAGTACGCCTAGTATGAGAGGAACCGTTTGCTATGTTGCTCCTGAATATGGTGGTGGTGGGGATCTATCTGAGAAGTGTGATGTTTATAGTTTTGGGGTATTACTATTGGTTTTGATAGCAGGGCGGCGACCCCTGCAGGTTACAGGCTCACCGATGTCAGAGTTCCAGCGAGCCAATCTGATTTCTTGGGCAAGGCATCTTGCACGAACAGGAAAGCTCCTTGATTTGGTAGACCAGAAAATAGAGTCTCTGAATAAGGAACAGGCTCTTTTGTGTATCACAGTGGCATTGCTTTGCTTGCAAAAGTCACCTGCTCGTCGGCCTTCCATGAAGGAGGTTGTGGGAATGCTCACTGGTGAAGCAGAGGCTCCTAAATTACCAACTGAATTTTCCCCTTCACCACCATCAAGATTCCCATTTAAATCACGGAAGAAGGTCCGGTGAGGTGAGTTCTCGATGTGCAGTGGTAAATTTTCTCAAACAGTAACTTATTGCCGTAGATAATTTTTTTATCATTTTTGCGGTTGATCATTGTAAAGAATCATAGTTATATATTTCTCCTTTTCTTTTTCCAATTACAAACTCAATGGGTTATTATTAACTTCCTTTCACTTGCACATTGTTGATATTACTGGTATGGGCATATAGGAGTTCATATAGATACTATATTACAACTTATTTGTTGCCTTCCTGTATCAAATTTGTGAAGGTGCAAATGAAGACACTTATTAGTTATTCCACAAATTCTGTTTTTAGAAGTATCTCACATGCCATTAACATCTTGTTTGATTTTTCAACGATAACCTGTATTTCTACTTATGGGACCATCATGTGGCATTTGTCATCACTTTTCTCTATCGATACAACTTGGTTGCTTTATATCATTTCCACTTTTTGGCCTTAAAATTCTTGCTGCTCCACCACTTTTGAAGTTACTTAGCTTTTCTACAAGCAAGCTTTGTCTTTGAGTTGTATTTAATTAGCTACCTTGTAGAGTTGCAGTAGTAGTTTTCCTATTTATGATCCTTTATGCACAATTAAGGCCCTTACTGACCACCTACAATGGAAATGATCACATTTTGATGTTTATGTGTGAACAGTTGTAACAGCTGCATTGAAGATTATTGATTAGAAAAATAAACGGGATCTAAACTTTATTATTCATGATTTGTTTAACTGGTATGAGCCTTAGGATGATTTCAGTAAATATTTAGTAGGGGAAGGGTATTCATCCCAGTTCAATCTTAAGCTACCCAAAAGTTCAATTCCTTTTCATAAAAGAATATTTGCTAGAATTGTTTTTGCCTTATTTTATTGTGGAATCGAAATCAAGTCAAAGTAGTTTTGCTTTCACATTATTTGTGAGGAATATGAGCACTTTGGTCAATTTGCACTTATATGATTCTTATTTCAAGAAATCCAGCATTTGCATAATGCTAATGAATATATCTGCTCCTTTTTAATTTGTTCATATGGAGAACAATGTTGTTTTATGCTTTGAATTTTCCAATTTTCTTTATGGGGTTATAATCATCATTAAGTCAGATCCATGGGTTAGCCTTTTGTCAAAAAGCTAAGGTGCGTGGTTTTCCTTGAAAAGCAATCAAGATTGAGTAGGCTTCCAATTGTAAAAGTTCCATCATCATTATTATTACTATTAGCTATGCAATTTCCGAAGATGGCCAGCTCGGGCCAGGATTGTCAAAAGTGTAGTGCTTGATGAGACAGAGGGGTTAGAAATTTTGTAAATTAGAATGATGCAAATTGATCTAATCATTTACCATATGAATAATCAATTACCCAAAGTTCATGCGGTGCACGCGGTATTGGTATTTTGTTGCCATAAAAGAAAGTCAGTCCATATGTTGATTGATACTAACAGGGAGCAGTCGAGCAGACGATGTAATAATTCATTAAGAGGATGACTAGGAGAAATTATTACATGGACTGGGTTCATAACGTCATCTATAGTCTCGATCTGGTTTATCACGTCATCAATGGTCCGACCAATAAAATCATGACAAGTCATATTTTTTTCTACAATTTCTAAAATCCTAGCAAATTAATGTCTTAAATATAGGGACTTACCTTATAAATCTCATCTAATGAAACTTGGGGTTAAATCTGGTGCTAAATTTGTGCCTAAATTTTAGGAAGAAATCTGACTTGTCATAATCTTATTAATTGAGATCATGGATGTCATGGTGGATCCGGTCTATCTAATAATTTCTCTCTATGTAGTGTTACCACTTACCGGTTACCAACTATATAGTCTAAAACAGCTTCTTACAACTTACTACAAACACCTCTTGAGTTTATACTCATTAATTAGGCATGATTTAGGGTTGGATCTTGTGAATTCAGACAGAAAAAAGAAAAAAAGACATTAAAAGACTTTTCAGGTAGAGGTCACATAATTCGACTTAACATTAGTTAGAGTCCAATATGATTATCAAATACTTAGAGATTGTACTTAAAAAAAAAAAGTAGCTTACAGATAATTAATTGACCAACTGCCCACATATTTTCCCTTCTAGCCTTTTCCAGCCTTGATGGGTCATTAGTAGTTTAGGGTGAAGTGAGGGCCAGAATTTGGAAGTGAGAATGCAACAACTTTCGGGAATCTTGTAGAGAAACTGTTTTATACCCCTATGGGCTAAGCCCATCAACTTGGGGCTTTGGCCTCAGTAAGTCAAACTTTGAAATTGAACCCAAATCTAATAATATTATGACTTAATGAGTCGATTCATTTCAACATCAAAATTATGGATCATGGGCCCATTAACAACATTTCATGATTTTCTTTTTCTTTTTTCGGCCAACCCGATTCTTTGTGCTAACCACACACATATATAAAGTACATATATGTACTTCAACTCATTTTTTGCTTTGGCCAAAAAAAAAAAAGCTCAATTTTTGCTACTTTATATATGTACTTCTCCCAATTTCTAATTTTAGTTTCCGCTAAAAGTATCATGAAAAGTTTACTAAGTAGTCAAGTCAAGAATAATACAAAACAAAAGGGAAAACAATGACATTGTCACATTTGCAAACCAAAAGAAAACAATTCCAAACTCAAATAAACTAATTTAAAAAATATGATTTGCAGTTAAATTAAAATGAAAAAAAATTGTATATAGTAAGTGCATAAAGAACAAAAGATTCCTTAGTTTTGATGTTATGAACATATATGTTTTATAAATTATTAGTACTAGAATAATAATAATCATAGTATATATTAAAACAGTGACCGTACAAAAAATGGGAGTCAGCGTATCCTAAAGCACATGATTCGAAATTAGTTGGTTCAAACTTTGTTTCTTTGATGATGATGATAAGATCATTACTAAATCTGGTTTTTTAAACATCAAAATCCATCCAAAATCAATGAACTAATAAAAGTGTCCATTAACTTATTACTTTGCTAAACTGCACATTGTCAGATTGTTATTGTGTATATATAATTAATTCTACGTACGGTACTGGTTCATCCCCCTTATAATTAAGTTTGCTTCATTTCTAATTACTTTTTCTCTTTTGCCCTTTTTGCTACACTACACATTGCCCACCATAATCAAGAGATTAATTGTGTCACACTAATATAATATATAACAAATGTTGTTCTCTCCTTTTTCGTTCGTTTTGTAGTAGTTCATATATATGCAGTCTCACTAGAAATGCAAAAGTAGTTAACCCAATTCTAAACGTTGAGATAATATATACACTAATATTTAATTAGGGGCATATATATTACTTATATTATCAACCATTTTTTTTAAAAAACAAGGATTTATTAATCAAATAGTCCTCTGTAAAAAGAGTACAGAACAAAGAGTAGTAACAAGAAGTCCAAATTGCCAAACACAAAACCCAAAACGATTAAATAAAAATGAAAATAAACACACCAAAGATGAAAAAGCCACCAACAACTGAAGATGATGATCCAATTCGCAAAACGGCTACCTCTAATTTGCCAGTCAGTCATGCACTAATCCAACCAAAACCTTCAACACGTAAGACTTAAACCATCGGATCAAATCCCAATCAAACCAAGGAAGATAATAGTTTTCCTATGGAAATTGTGCAACAATTGTCTGCCAACAACTGAGGAGCTACTAAGGAGAGGATTGTCAGTGGAAAACATCTGCAGATTATGTGGGAGACATGAGGAATTCATAAATCATCTTTTTTGGGAATGCGACTTTGCAAGGGCAATCTGGTTTGGGACAGATCTGGGGTTGAGAACCCATTTGTTTGAGGAAACCAATATAAGAGATTGGATCATGCAATGGCTGGAAGGAGATAAAGGGAATCATGAACAAGGGAAGTATTTTTCAGTTACCTTTGCAACGTGCCTTTGGGCTATATGGATACAGCGAAATGAGGTCTGTTTTGGTGGAGCAAGACCTAATCCTGAAGCCACGCTGAGGAAAGCGAAAGATCATATACAATGGAGCCTGGCAGCTTTTGATACGCAACCACAAAGAAGCCTACCTAGGAGTATCAGACTATCAGATGAGGAGTATATACACCATGGTCTACCACAGATTGAGAGGGATGAATGGATGGTTTTTGCACAGATGAGAAGGGAACAACAATTGAACAATTTTGGATTGGCCTTCATAGTAAGAGATTGGATTGGCAATGTTATAATCATGGTACGCACCATGGAAGAAGTTACCAGAACTACAGTAAGTTCATCAGAATGGCACTCGAGAGACTAAACAACAATGGGGTTGATAAAGTATGGTTTGAAGCTCGAGACAAAACATGGATAACGATAATCAAAGGCAGAAATGCTGTCCACTGGAAGCAGCAACCAATCAAGGATGACATTGGGGAAATCAACAACAGGTTCAGGAGCATCAGATTCTTCAAGGGGTCACACCCTCTAGCGAAAGAAGCTGGATCACTTGCACAAAGAGCAGCCAGAACAAGGACAACTCTCTCCTGGCCGTAGCTGTTTTTGACTAACCATGTTTCATTTGTGTTTAATTGATTGATATATATATATAAAAACAACATAAAAATCCAGCGGGGCAGATGAATTATATTTTTGTGGTAACCCTAATTAACTCAAAATAAAGGAAGGAATAAAGCCAACCTCCAGAGATTACATCAATGTACCAATTAATCCAAGTTACCGTCTTTTTCATAATGTTTAATCATAGTTGTTTAATAAGAAGATTATAGAACATATTTTATTCCAAAAGAAATTCATCATTATATTTTTTTTGAAGTGAATTCATCATTATATTAATAATATACTAGTAATAAAATAATAGAAAAATTTATAGTATATATATTGGAAGAATGGGTCACGTGGGGCTCAATAATGCCAACTATATAAGTATATATAATATTTTTTTTTCTTATTCTATCAAAAGCATATGCTGAATTTTGAATTAAGATTAATAATAATTAATGTGTGTGGACATATAGAAATACAACTCCAATAATGTAGGGTTAGAGGGGGGAAATTATCCCATGGGGTAATGCTTATCTATGGAATTAAGATGGGGGACCAGGGGCCTGCTTGCTTTGTCCTCCACCCTTCAAGACATCGATTGTTGGGGTTAGTTAATATTGAGATTCGGGAAGGATGATATGTTAATTATATTTTATATATAAAAAAAGGAAGATGATCAAGGATCATTACCTGTTACACATGTCTTTAGGGATTAACGATCTGGCCTTTCGGCTAAGATCAAAACTTATACTAATTAGGACCCATTACTTAGTATTTCCTTTGTTTAGAATAAACAATAAAGTTAGATATTGTGGTTTGATGCCACAAATAAAAAGTTAGATAATACATGTTGGTTTAAAAGGTTCAAAATCTGTAAATTAGCGTGGGTTTCTATAACTTGAGTTGTTGAGTTTAGTTAATTTTTTTAGCTATATTTACAAGTTAATTAACTTTGTTCTAATAGGGGGTAAAGTTTTCCTAATAATATTTTTCTTCATTCATAAGATTCGAATCTGAGATCTTACTTAAAAAAACAAATACGTATCAAACCATGCACTTATTGGTGTTGTCGAACGTTACTTAAGAAGATAATTCTTTATTTAGTTTTTTTTAAGAAAAATAAAAAACTGTGAATTATCGAGTTAATTAATTTAGTTTTTCTTAAATTACAAGCGAAAACGAAAAGCTAAATGTATGCATGGAAGGTTTAATGGTCAATAAGATGATACGAAAAATATCCAATTTTGAAGTGGAAGGGAAGACTCTTTTCAATATTTGTATTTATTAGTTTTATTTGTACAATTTCATGATAAGGTTGCATTTTCCTTGAAAAGAAAAAAAGAAAATACTTACTTGGTAATGTGGCAACTTTTTTTTCCCGGGCTCAAATGGAAATTTATCAAAAGAATATTGATTACATTTTGTTCAAAACTCATGATTTTGATATGGTCTATATTAATTAACTAGAACTTATTCATTAATCTTCAAATTTCTTTTATCTGCCAAGAAGAAATGATTAGATAAGACTGATCCACCCCATCATCTATGAAACCAAAATAATTTATTGTGCCACATAGTCTCATCAAAATAAAAAGTCCTCAATTTAAAATTTCATTGGGATAGAGTTTTAAAAAATCTCTAAATTATCAGTATATTAGTGGTTGGTCTCACATATGACGTGGTGGGTCAGTTTCACCTGATAATTTCTCGTGTCTCATATACAAATTATGGGGATGTAATTATAATTATATAAGTTGGTAACTATAATCATTTTTTCTTTTTTTTTTTCGGTTACATTCTAAGTAGTTAATATAAAATGGATTTAATGAATTATGCGGTTTTCAAATGGATTAATGAACTCTAGCTAAGTCTCTAACAATAACTCCTTGACCCACATAATTAATGTACATTATTGGTCATGGAATAAAACTAGGAAGTATGCAGGATACTTCATATATTCCGGATGAGATCTTTCCTTTGATACTGTTGGTGGGTGTTGCCTACTTTCCCTCCCTTTCCGACCATTCTTATTTGTGTAATTGCTATATTATAATTAAGTTGCATATAATATTTAATTTTTTTGGTACAAATAATATTTAATTTTTTTTATACTTCATGTAGCTAGTTTGATCAAATCAAAGTACTTGAAAACATTACACAGAATTGGAGAATTGGTGAATATCTGTTTTTTATGCTTAATTTTCTCAAAAGTTTTAAATATATTAAAAGAATAATTAATATTAATCTAGAAGGGGCATATATATATTCTCTTTCAAATAAAGTCTTATTGATAAGAATAATAATTCATTATCTCAAAAAAAAAAGAATAATAATTCATAGGATTCAAACAAATTTAAAGTTTTATATCGAAATTTAGGATTTTAAGTTTTTAACATGTTTGATGCACCAACAAAAAGCCATGTTATTGATGTAATATATGTCGAACAATGCTAATTATGATATGTAACATCTATCTTATCTCTCCCTCCAATATATATACATTACACTCCATCGGAATCGAGACAATTTTTTTTTTTATTTTATAGAATATAATTCTTGACTATAGTTAATATAATGACAAAAATAATTAAATTTGCTGTTTAGAAATTATATAAGGTCAACTTTGCAACTACAAAGTACTTGTAATATTATTTAATTTTTACAATCACCATATATTTAATCAAATTAGTGATAAAATCAGACGGTAAAGAATGGCCCCCCATTAGTGTGAATGCAAGGTGAGTGGGGTTACTTTTGTACAAAGCTACAGTACCCTAATAAGTAATAACCTGAAAACCCCAAAACTTTTAAGAATATGGCAAGTGAGGTCATTTCTCATATCAGCTTTCATTTCAGCTTTTGTTTATTTGAAGAAAAAAAAAATATTTTGGTCCCCCATTGAAGATTATCTCAAGTATAATCTGCTTCTTCAAGCTAATTTACTTCCTTCTTTCCTTCCTTCCTTCCTTCCTTCTTCAACAACCCAAATATTTTCAGGAGACAAAAGCTGGAGTTTGTGAATAAATAAAACTTTACCAACAACAATAATGTTCTCTTTACAACAAAGCGATGACCTGGTGTACCAGATTTTCTCCAATTCTAGCCAACACAAAATCCCACAAGATCTGATTTTTGGTAATCATCATGATTCAGTGGAAAAAGGCTGCAACCCTAGTGATATTCAACCTATAATAATTGGGAGCAACACTATGAAGAAAACCCGGCGGCGGAAACTCTGTCAAACTGATGAAGGGTTATTAGCTGCTTCTGCTTGTGATAAATATAAGAAGCAGAAATTGCATAGGGAGATTGAACGCCAAAGGAGACAAGATATGGCTTCCCTTTATGCTTCTCTTCGATCTCTTCTCCCTCATGAATATATCAAGGTAATAAGATTAATTAATCTTCATATATATATGTATGGTCATGTGCAAATTTTCATGGGGTTTTTTTTTGCATTTTTTTGCTTGGCAAAATATGGTTATATTATACAAACCCTAATCTGTGATTGGTTTGTTTCAGTTTTCCTTCTACCCTTTCTGATTAAATTTTTGAAAACGAAAAAAAAAAAATCTTGGGCACATGCAAATTTCTATGGAGGAAGAGAAAGGGAGGAGCTTTAAGAATTTCCGTTATAATTTACATGATTGAAGCTTAGGGTTTATATAGTTATCTGTTTTTTATGGGGTTTTCAGGGGAAGCGGTCGATGTCGGATCATATGAACGAGGCTGTTAAATACATCAAACACCTAGAGAAGAAGGTCAAAGAGCTTGATGTTAAGAGAGAAGAACTCAAGAGATCAGTGGGCAATTTGGGTGGTCTAATTGGGTCGGGAACCCAAACCTCGAATCATAATTGCTTCATAATCCAACCAACTTTGATTGGTGTGGAGATTATGTTTCGTTGTGGGTTGGAGGAGAAAAGTTTGCCCCTATCAAGAGTATTAGCAACTCTAGTTGATGAAGGACTTCATGTTATTAGTTGTGTTTCTGCAAAGTCTGAAGATTATTTACTTCACACTATCCAAACTGAGGTGTGGTTTAATTAATCTTCTTCTTAATCTTCTTTCTGAATAATTGTAGGGTTTCTCTTTCTGAATATTTATACTATTTGTTTGACTTTCACAGGTGAATGATCTATCGAGCATCAATCTATCCGAGCTGCAACAAAGACTATCTAATAAAGCTAGTGAAGTAATTACAAATAAGTAACTTAATTTGTTTCTGTGCTTTGATAGGGATTGGCATTTGTTGGCATTGACTTAATCTGATTTCTAATTTGAGCAATGGACTTGTTTTTAATTGTCCGTCTGATTTGTATATATAATGTGTGAAATCTAGATTGTTTGCAGCGTTGGAATAAGGAACTTTGATGGAATGAGAAATTAATTTATGTTAATTAAACATCCTTTGAGCAATTTTTCCTTTTGAAAGAAAATATGCATAAAGGAAAGGCAAAGCTCATCCTGATCATATGCCATCAATCAGCCATATGATCAACTTTCTCCTAATGAAGACTTCTTTGCAGCATTTGCTTCTTCTTGCAATCCAACACTGCTAGAGTTTGGTGGAGAATTATTACATATATGCAACTTGGATGGTGAAGTTAAGTATCAGTACTTCAATGGTAAGGAATTATCTTACTGGTCACTGCATAATTGTGTTTTAATTTGAAAGTATATATATTGATTTTCCGAAGCTTTCAGACCTAAAAAAAAGAAATGGATAATCAAACTTCTGATCATAATATATGGAGTTAGATATATGAACTTCACTGATGAGTGTAGTCACTAGTCAATGTGAATAGACGGTTCTTCATTTTCTTGTCTGCAGGTTTCATAATAATGCTCAAGGAGTTTCCAATATTCTTGTTAATCAATAGAAAGATTATTTGTATCATTCAATATTTCAATCAAATACTAATAATTAAAAAATCAATTTTATTAATTACTAGATATTGAATATTTACTCTGTCCTTCCAATATAGAGATAATTTATTTCCTCTTAATTACAATAGCGTTGGAGTGGTAGGCAGTGTGTCTGCAAATAGTAGTTGATCTATTTAATATATATATGCATGTATATTCCTATGAATCAATTTTGCCATATATGTTGACTGCATGAGAATGGTTAACTATAAGTAAATTAAGATATATATATTTCAATTACAGGAG